>UELU01140023.1:4498-76437 GCA_900490025.1 Megastigmus dorsalis | reverse complement strand
TGTGTGTGTGTGTGTGTGTGTATGGGAGGATGCACATTACGCGTTATTTTCGTTATCGATACGTTTACTTTCGATATACACACATATATATGCGCGTATGATTTATGCGATAGCGGGATTTTGTGGCCTGTACGGGGTAACGAGAAAAAGAAGGGAAAAAAAAGAGAGAGAACGTGTGTGTGCGTGGGTTAGTAGGTGGGGTGACGCGTAGAAATCGCCTCGCGGCGTTAATTCTTTTTATTTCGTCGATGCAGAGCGCGCGCATTGTTGCGTCTGTATCTGTTTACAGTGCATGTATGTACTCGCATCTACGGGGTGGTATACTACCCCGCTTTTTTGCTCTCAGTCTCTATCCCCCCCATACATACTTTATTTTTGTATTCCGATGAGGCGTCGCGATATATAATGTCGACCGTGTATTATTTGCACAAATACGCGCTGCACAACGTTGTTTCCTACTCCTATACTGTTTGTTTTTGTCCCCGCGCATCTGGGCGCAGCGATTCCGATATGCGAATATTGGCCACTTTCGATGATTCGACAGAGAGAGAGAGAGAGAGAGAGAGTAACGAAGCTTATATCGGAAACTGCGTGGGCGTTTTTCTCTCGCCTGCTTTTGTTTGCCTTAGAAAAACCGGTATTCGTATGTAATGGAACAGTGAAAAAGAAACAGTGCATATTTTAATACAGCGCTGTTGGAGACGATTTACATGTAGCTGCACTGGAATGCACATGTAGTATATGTGTTTACGCGGTATATACATGTACCTAACTTGTGAATATTAAGTAGTGAAAATATATTTTCAGCGATATAGTCCATGAATCTCGAAAATATCGCTGTCGACGATACCTTTACAAGATAAAATTCCGTGAAATACTTTTCCTGGAATGTTGATGGTGATTGATTTGCATATAATGCGAGTTTGTATTGATAAGTCGATTCGTTCCAGTATCTCCACGAAATTCACGATGTATGTAGAAAAATAAACGACATTTCCTAGGAATATATCAAAATCCACATTTAATTCACCTTCCTATACTTCAGATATCTCTAATATTTTGTGTATGTTTTTTTAACAAGTTATCAAACGTCAAGTTTGCAAATGATTTTGTTCGCAGTAAAGCTCGGCAAAAGAAAATCAGCGCGTTACATACCCGACCCACAACTTCATTTGCTCGTGAAAACAATAAAGAATTTGCCGATACACGCAGCGCAAAAAATCGCATAATATCTATTCCTCGCGGTTCGCACAAAAATCCCTAATCCCAAAAAAATGTGTTCACAACTTTCTACCAGCAGCGCGAGCAAACATTGTATATATAATATATTCCGAGCGCGCGTTTACATCATCGTCGCACAATCTCCGCAGCGTGTCTGACGAGAACGGTATCAGCGTCGAGAGAGAGAAAGGCGCCAAGTGTCAGACTCCATATAGACATAGACGGACATCGCGGTATTGTTACAGTGCTGGACCATCGCCGTGTACACGTGTCCCGTTCCCCCCCGGAAGCATCACCATATATACATATAGGATACACACGTAATACACTTGCATCGATTCACCGACCGCGTGTCCAATGATGCATGGACTAGCTCGGACGTTTTCCTACTGCAGCCGCGGCAAGAAGCGTGCATAGAAAGTTACGTGTATGTGTGTGTACACGTTAACTTCTTGTGTTTCACGCCATAACCGGTAATCTTTGCTCAGCTGCCGCTGTGCGATGATGTAGCTACAAATTGAGAGATAACATATATATGCGTGCCGTGCGTGTAAGATGAGAGACAGAGAGATGTGTACGCGCATTGCGTACCGCAGTTTGCACAGTTTTTGTTTGGAGATTGATCGGAATGGCGAGCGATAAGTGAGTTTGTCGTTATGGAAAATGGACTTGCGGTTATTGATCGACTGGACGGATGTTGGCGCTTTGTTAGATGCGGTTTTGGAATTCTGCCGCGTGTCCGATGGTTTTGTTTCGACGCGAGTCCCTTCGTTTTGAATACGCGCGTTTATATATAGATACTGTAGCAAGGGAATTGTTTATCCTTTGCGAGAGAGAGAGAGAGAGAGAGAGAGAGAGAGAGAGAAAAGACAAAGGCGGTGGTCAGTGCATTGCTGCCTTTTTGCAAAAAAAAATGATTATGTATTTGCCCCGATTGATTAAATGCAATTAAATTGTAATCTGTTTTACGCTTGAGCATGGATGAAAATAATGGATACAGTCGTGTTAAGGATATATTGTTTAACAATAAATGCTCCTTTGCTCCCATACGTCCAAGTTCGTGTGGCAAAAATGATTCGTGATGATAAACGCTGACTAATCTTTTTGTGTCACACTAGCAAAAGCGAAGAAACAATATATCACGCTTTCCCAACTCAGTCAGTAAAAGCTATACGGATCGACTTTTATAGACGACTATATTCCTACCTTGACTTGAACAACCGACCTTTCCACTTTTATTTTACCATTAAAAATAATATTATCGTAACTGTTCATAATCGTAAAAATAAACTGTTGTCATTGTTGACACAGAAATTCTCAATCATAGCTATTCAGTTAGCGATATAGGTATACCTGCAACATTCGAGCGACATTCGTAATAATATAGGCGCGCGCACAATGTGCAAGTAATCAATGCAACCGTATAATGACGCGTAATTATAGCTCAACAGAAGTACCTATAACTGTTTACAAAGTTATTTTCAATTAGCGCTAGGCCAGCTTTACAAGCGATCACTCCAATAAACTGATTAAATTTGAGTGAGCTGTAATTGCTAATTTTCGAACAACTTAACCTTACGCAAGATATTCGAAGATTCGTTGCTATATATACGTAGAAAATAGACGTGGAGGAGATCCGGGCGTCAGAGTGGCGAATTTGATTGATTGCACGCTCGCGAGGAGTAATTAAGTATAATCAGCTCGAGTATAGCGAGCGGTGATTATTATTGGCTCGTCTTTCTCTGCGATTGTTCCGAGCCTTATTCGATGTACGCGCTATGGGCTCGTTAATTTACACGAGGGGCGACAATTTCGCGCGGAGATCGAATTATTTACTGAGGGCATCCAAATGTTAACGAATCGATCGTTTCTTTTTATTTTGCACTTGAACCGTTAGGTCGTATGTCGTCAGGTTTGATGTTGATAGTTGCAGTCCATGGTCGTCATTTGTATACACAAAATGCGTAAAACGTATCTTCCAACAGTTATTTTATCAAACATTTAAACCGGCGAAATTAACGGCACACATTATGCAAGCGTTCCATTTATATTTATTTTATATGCGCAGTCGATTACAAAACGTAAATGTGCATAATTTTACGCTTATAACGCGGTAGTTTTGTCGCGGCTGAATTTGGTCTTAATTAAAAGCGGCACGAATATAAAACGTATAACTGCAGTTTGGCGAACAATTCAAAGAATTAATATATGACTTTTCATCGGGGGAACGGGGGAACAAGGAAAATAATTAATTTCGCGCCAAAATACAGGGCGCGCGCATAAAGCGAAAATTAAAACCAAAACGCCTGCGCGAGCGCTCGAATTGAGTTCCGATGTAATTCAATCACAATTGTGATTAACAGTATATGTATACATTTGCGTAGGGATATGCGCGTTTTTACACTCGAGAGTCACGATATAACTTTTTTCCGACATAACGAATAGACCGATGAATTGTACTTTTCAGGAGAGTGTTTATTTGTGCGTCGAAAAAAAATTCCCAAAGCCCGTAGGCCAATTAAAGCCGAGTGGCTATATACACGATCGTGCCGCGGCTATATGCACACTCACACACACACACACTACGCAAGGGGTTGGATTGCGGGGGTGGAAGCGGAGGAAAAATTAATAGGCGTTCAAATCGAACACTCGCTCATGCATCCGTCATTGTTTCCGTTCACTCGGAATAAGCCAATTACTCCGCTCAAATTGAGCTTCGACTATCTGGACCCCTCTTCCCCGTGCACGTACGCACGCCCACTGGAAAATTCTGTGTATGGATAATTGCTACTGCACCAGAGCGACTCTATAGAAATATTTACATTTTCCGGAACGCTATTACAAGTGGATTAGAGCATCGCGATGGGCGGCTCCCTCTGTACGTGTGCCAATCACATAAAAATGTTATGTCATACCATCCGGGAAGCGAGAGAGCGCGTATGTGTCTGCGTCTGTCTGTTCTCTCGTTATTCGGCGCGCTACCAAGATCGTGATTTTTATTATCATGGCCCACGGCTGTTTGCGATCACTTCGCTGCACTCACCCTGATGTCTATTGTATCGGCGTGTGTGTGTGTGTGTGAGAGAAAGAGAGAGAGAGAAACCGGATGTGCAGCGGCGTGTGATGAAAAAGCTTTCAAAATATATATTGTATACGTGTATGTATATATATAAGTTGGCGTACAGCGATACAGGGATTTCCAAGTTATTTGCTTTTTATTGCACACAAAGTGCCGCGCCAATTATCAAGAAACGCAGCAAATGTTCGGTGGAAGTTTGCACGGCAGGGATGTAATATCAATATTAGTATACGTGTGTCGCTTTACGCAAGACATAAATATTATCTTTTGATTGGATTTGTTTAGCCACAAGTTGGAATAGTACCGGTGACTTCGGAATAATAATTTTTGAAATGTTTAATTCATAATATGCAAGAGACATTTTCCGAATGACAATGAAACAAAGTGGAAAGATAATTGTTATCTTTGAAGCCAGCAAGATTGTCTTTAACAAGATAAACCAGAGTTGCGGATATGAAGAAAACATTATTACAGACTCCCTCTAGTGCAATATTCTCGACGCGCGCGCGCTTACTTGATTTCAATGTATACCGGCGCTCGCAGTCTCTCCCCCCCCCACCTCAAAAGCCCAGAGATATATTCAACTCACGCGTAAAAATCTTCCCTCAGACTTATCCTCCTCCCCCTTTGGAAAACAATCCATGCGCCGAGGCGAAAAGAGAAAGAAAGAGTAAGAAAGAAAGACAGAAAGAAGAAAAAAAAAGGAGAAAATTTAAAACACTTTACCGACAATTCAGCTCACGTATCCCGTATAAGCAGGGAAAAGGCTGGACGAGCTCACTTTCCGCCCTCTCTCTCTCTCTGGCACACCCGAAGTATGGAGACGTTATCCGCTATCGAACAGCAAAAATCGCAATCAAAAAAAGCCCCGGTAAGACGAATCAATCGAAACCCCGTCGTTTCTTTTTCCACGCGGTCTCTCTCGCCTCACCTATCCGCAGCCGCTCGCACTTTTCAGCGAGTCCGTAAACTTAAAGAAGGGATCAAACTCCACGGTCTCGGCTACTCTGACTCCCTCTCTCTCTCTTTTTTTTTTACTAGAGGGGTGGAAACGATCGGCCAAATTGTATACTTTTCAGATATACATACAGCGGCGGCTTTCCATCCAGTTGGCTTTTATCGCCCGGTCACTATCGCAGTTATCCCGTGAGACCTTTGCTTTTTACTCTATAGCGTATGTTTGTGTATGCGTATATGTGTGTGGGGGCATGTACGTGTGTATGGATATTGGAGGGATGTAACGCAGCTTTGATCCAACGATAGCTGAGAGGTATATGTCCCTCGTATACCCGTATAAAAAGCTCATTTATATTCGATTATGGACGAGTGCGTGTGTGTTTGTGTACTCTGTATACCAGCCCCTGCAGTGGAGTTGTCGCGCGCGATTTTCGGAAATCTGATTTCCCTCTTTATTTTAATACTACTAAGGTTACGGACATTATATATTTCGCTCAAGAATTTCCATAGAAATCATTCAGCGCTCTATCGACAAAGTTTTCAATTACATTTTGCTCCTCGAGACAAAGCGCGGAATAATTAAGAATTCTAGAAGGTTCCAACATCTGATAACGTTTATTTTTCTTTTAAAATTGGTTAGCTTTAGAAATTTCGTAAGCCGAGATCATCGAGCACTGTATGATCAAAGGCACTTTTACTTTTAGCGATTCCCTTTCGTCAAAAGAAGCTATAGAAATTAGTCGAGAATTGCCTACGTGTAGCAGCAGCTTCGAGTGCCCCTCGCAAACGTCGCACTGCACACGTTTCCGTGATTTCCCTCGCAAAGAAGTAGCAGCTAACAGCAGCAGCATCAGAAGCAGAAGAACAAGATCGAAGTCGAGCTCATAGCGTACAGTCGGCTTTCTCTCAATCGTCCTTGCAGATGAAAGCTCGACATATCGTGCATCCCCGTCCACTCTTCTTTCCATTCCTCTCGCTTGCCCAATATATATATATATATACATCGCAGATGCAGCAACTACAAAGAAAAACTCGCAATGCGAATTTCCCGGAGCGCGCTTTCTTTTCTCCGGAAAAGCTCCCTTTCTCTCTCTCTCCGTCTCTTTCTCTCCCGCAGGAGCACATGTAAAACGCTATGTTGCACAGGAGAGAATCCCCCCGAGAAAGAATATATAGTCGTATCGGTGCATTTCATTAAGTTATGCGCTCGCGTGCGTCTGGTCTTTCTTTTCTTCCCCTTTTTTGTCACTCGCTTTTCAGGGATCGAGAGCGAGAAATACGCGGGGGAAAAATGAGTCGCGCACACGCCCTTCAAAGGAAAGGAAACGCGCCGCTAGCCTATACCACCACCGGTGTGTAGTGTGTGTAAGTATATGTGTGTGTGTGTGTGTGTATGCGTCTGATGGACTGACTCGCGCTCTTTTTTGCTCCCGCTGCTGCTTTACCGTGGAGATCTGATGGATTTCTCCCCTTCCCCGTTAGAAAATTCGTCGTCCCGAGCCGCCGCTGCTGCTAGATGCTTTGAGCTCGATTTTTTTTTGCGTCAGACTACGTATTTACGTATCAAGCTGATGGATTTCCCCCACACTCACAGGTTGTGTGTGCATCAGCGCTGTCACCTGAGAGAGCGGATATGATGTCAATGTTTACTGCGGCACGCGCGTCGAGCTGCACCGCGAGAGCAGAAAATGAAATGTGGATTCAATCGGGGCCCTGATCAGTATCCTGGTTGGTATAACTTATTGGTGACCGATTGGGATTGTAATGATGAGCCGGTCATGGATTCAGGGTCTAGTTTCAAGTAGGTATAGATTGAATTGATTTGTGCTCGGCGACGGTGGATCGTACGACAGGAAATGTTATGCGCTACAGTCGCTATACGCAGTTTACGTCGATAAGTATGGGTTTGAATACTCAGAAGCACTGCTGCGATTTGCAGTATTTAGGTGCAGGTATTACATTTTCTGACGCACGCAGTGGATTCAGCAAACATAAAGAATATTATCAATTTATATTGCGGGGATATGAGAAAACAATGCTGCTGCGAGAGCTAAAATGACCGAAAATTCGTGTCTGACTTTCAAATGAATAAAGAAGTTGGAAAATTAAACTGATAATGGTGTATTTGCATGAACAAAAAAGTAACGAAATTTCAAAGCGGGAGTATTCGCAAAATCAGTACAAGATTAATTTAACAGCCAAATCTATTTATTCCATATTATAAACGGTATAATATGGAATATATACACATTTCGAAATTAATTATTTCGCAACTGGTTGCACAAAGATTTAAAAATAGAAAAGAACGGAAAAGGTAGTCTTTGTATACTCGTTTACGATATATCAGCGAATCGCGCAGTAACGAAAGCGCCGATCCTTTGTCGACCATTTTTCAAAAGCATTGATTTCCAACTCTCCTGCTCTCTTTCCTTCCCCTTTTTTCTTTCTTTCTTTTAACACGTAGTACTTTAGTAACACCACTATTTCAGCTTGTTTGCTTTATCCTTTTCTGCCGTCCTTGCGATACGACAGCTACGCGACAAATACGTACAGTGTACGCAGCTCGAGAAAAGCAGAGAGTTCGTTAAATGGTATAAAGTCGGATAATAGAGTGCGAACTGTAGCATTTGTACCCGGTTAGTGATGCAAGCTACGCTGATAAAAGATAAATTTTTCATCGAGAAAGACTTTGTTGACGAAAAGAAATCTCATGGCTTATGAAATGGTCAAATTATGGAAACTATTTCGAATAACTGTTACAAATACAATCTATTGTTCCTAAAAGCGTGTTATGCGTAACAAGATAACATAACGTCACTCAACGAATTTAATTTAGCAATCTAACCATATTAATATCAACAAAAATATTTGCCAATAAGGTATTATTCTGGCATTTCTGACAAGGGAAAAAGTAAAGAAATTTTTTTTTCTGGACTGATCTCCACCTCCTTAAGAATTCTGGTGATGTACTCTACTGGATCAGTCTCGGGGAGGTGGACAGGGCGATGGGGGGAAAAGGTTATGTGAAGGTTCAAGCTGACGAGGGCGACAGGGAAAGAGTCGAAGTGATGTGAAGAGAAAGAGAGAAGGAAAGAGCGAGAGAGAGATGAGAGGACAAGAGAGAAAAAGATAGAAAAAGAGATTGGCTCAGATAATTGGATCAGGACGTTTCACGCTAATTCGGCTACCCCCTCATGCGTATTCGTGGATTTCCTTATTTCCTAATGATGTTAACCCTTTTGATCCCCTATTTTTATTTCCTCATCTTCATGAGTCATCGTACATTCAATTTTCAGCCGCTAGAATGAATAAAGGTGTTGATATAAATATTTGGGTTATATGTCGGTTGATTAGTAAAATTGTTTCGTTGATTATTTAGAAATCATTTTGAAAATAAGTATTCTCTATGTAACTAAAATATTATCGGGATGTTCATCAGTCCAGAACCCGAATTAAGGCCATTTTTTTCTAATATTTTTATGAGAAGGAGAGGTAAGGGAAGCATAAAACAAATAAAAACTACAATTGATTATTCGGAGCGACCATCAGTGACTGAAGTATTCTGGCTATAGTTATAATTCAGGTACTAATAAGGACATGTATTATTATCGATATTTTTTATCTACACATATGCGCAGGATCACTTATCAGATTATGAACTGTGTATTATCCCACATTACCGACGTTAATTAAATTAAATTAATAAAATTACTCAGTACAGACATATAATTCAGTAATCGGAAATCATAAAGTGATTATTGAATAACTGACTTTATATTCATATCGGATAAAAGCACGCTCTATTTAAAAGCCTAATAAGAAATATTATTTTCCGCAAGCTTTCACAGCAATAATATCAATTCAATACAACTGATATATTAAATATAATGGAAAATTGCGATCCGATCAAAAATTTGATCTATACGTCATTTCTATTACCGAAATTTAGCTATTCACCTTTAAATGAAATATGTGTTTGAAAATATTTACATTTGAAAACTATCAAATGTTTTTTACGATTACTCCATTGTTTGGTAAGCACGAGGGCACACCAGCCATTCAAAATTTTAAAGGACTCTTATATTTCCGCAACGAAATAAGGCTATTACAGGGCTAAATCCTCAACACCCGCAGTACCTGTACGCGTGACACAAATAAACCCGGCTAACCCACTCTAGTGTGTGTGTGTGTGTGTGTGTGTGTCCTAAAAAACAGGTAATCGCCTTGCCTCTTTTTCACGAGCACTTTTTTAAAAACAGAACCGTACCACAGCCTATAGAGAAAAATAAAGAGAGAGAGAGAGAAAGCAGAGAAAGGGACAAATATTCGTGGAGGACGAAGAGTAGATCCGCTGGGATTCTATACACTGGAGAGGGGCTGCGACTCTCGGGTCTTTCTTTCTATGCTCTCCTCGTGCGCGCCTCCATCTGCAGGGAATTACCGCATGGAATTGCGTTCGACGTTGGGCTTTTTTCATCCCCCGCGCGTTCTGACACTCGCACGGTTCGCACACACAAAGACTCGCGAACTTTCGGATGATATAACGCGCTCCCCCTTTTTCCGAAGCGCGACAAAGTCGTCGTCGGCGGCTTTCCGACACACGACACAACGGCGACGGGACGCGCAAGGTAAAAGGGGGAGCCGCCGCTGTTGCCGCTGCGGAGGGTCGAATAAGCGTATATATGGAATGAAGTTCGCGAGCAAAAGTGAGGTTGAGTGAGAGAGAGGGTCGCGGAGGGAGTCTGTAGAAGGGCGGAAAAGTGTTTCTCATCGACATTGAGCCAAATCCCGACGACGACGACGAGGGTAAATTAGGGCGCGTTAATTATCCCGGAAACATCATTAGTTTTGCCCGCGATTGCCCAAGCCTCGGAGCTTGTCGCTGATTCATTGCTTCATCTGGAATACCGCCGTGACCTTTCCCTCTCTCCCTCTCTACTCTCTACTCTTTCTCTCTTTCGCGTAGTTCGGCTTGCATTTCAATTTACTTCTTTCACCTCTCTCTCGCTATCGTGCTTTTTTTTGCTGCCGCCTGCCCTTCGCGCACGACTGCTGCTGCACCAACGAGCGAACACACACATGCGCGCGTCTGATTTGAAACGTAAATCCTGAGAACGTGGCCTAGTTGCCGGGGGAATTCGCCCAGCGAGTGGTGCATAGAGAGAGAAGCCCGATTGAAAGTCAATTTTAAGGAACGTATATGCGTGTGCGGCGCCCGGCTACGCCGAATGGAAAATTAAATTTTAAGTGATTGGGAGGGTAAAGCTTTTGCACCGATGACGGTTACCGAGAGCCTGCTCTTGGACGAATGTTCGTCAGGCCGTTGATGATACGGTTTTCGTTTTCCTTTTTCTTTTTTTTTTTTGGTAATTGATTTTTAAGAGGTTCGATGAACACTTGCGTCGAAATTGGATTTCGATGGAGCACAAACGAGGTTTCGGAATGAGGAATAAATTTGTAGTTGGACGAGTTTTGAGGGTTGTGGTTACACAAGTTTAAAAAAAAAAACCGACAAGTTAAATAAGCCTCATCTTGCACAGAATGATTAATTATATCAAGCACTATGACGCTCAAATCCGGATATTACTCAAAATTATAAATAAAAAAAGTTACATGCAGAAATAGGCATGTCCATAATTTTGAGGTTGACTTTCAATACATAAACAATCCTTATTAGTACCAAACTAATCATATCCACTTGAAATTGCCCAGGATTATTTATTATATTGAGAACTATGGCAGTCAAATGCAACTATTAATTTTTATCATTAATAGAAAAAGATATCATCGAATCAAAAAACACATTTATAGCTCCGACCTCCCCTTGAGTTTTTTTCATTATTAAAATATTAAAATGCTTTCAGAACTTTTCATTTGCGAAGCTTCTAAGGAAGTTATGAAAAAATTATGAACGTCAAAGGTAATATGTCAGCTACATTTACAGAAATGAGTAGCACGCGTTTTAATTATTTTATGATTTTTAAGCAGCTTATCTTTCACTTACACATTTGTACATTTACTACTTATAAAAGTTTATTGAAGACATTTTTAGTGAATTACATTACTTTACCCTTATTTATATTAAAATTTATTACCACGTATTCCATTATTCGATTAATAGAACTTCAAAAATATCCTGCCTCGTGATAATATCGCAATAAATTTGTGTATTAGAAAAAAAAGCGAAAAAATAGGTGTGAAAATACATGAACGATTCAATGCTTTGTCAAGGACGTCAAAGTTGAAGTTAAGTGGCGGTTTTTTGCGAACTTCGTGTAGCCGTATTACTCGTAATAGGGTGAGATGACTCTTATAAAAATCAATGTTGTACACGCGAATCTAAAATGTCCATTGTTTCTAAGATATCACATCTATAAATATTGTACAGTAATAAAAAAGATGAAATTTCTCAATCATGAATATTTCATTATTTTAAATAAACAGAAGAAAAATCCTGTATATGTTCTAATTAAAAATTTTAAATTAACTTGCAAGTAATTGAATTATTATTAAGAAATATAGAAATATAATACCATTACTTTCACAAAGTGTAATAATACAATGCCTTAAATCACCAGCTAAGAATTATCTTGATTTGTAGCGCATGCTCAAAGCTTTATAGATCACATATCAATTTAAGTAGATAACGGCCAACATTGGCGGACGGATAAAACTTTAAAGATGAAATCTTGCTTAGCAGTAAAAGCATTTCGAATTGGGTCAGTCAAAAGGTCTCTTCTCTTGCTTTATACAACTTCTCCAGTAAGGAGACTTACGTTGTTAATCTTGAAATAAAAGAAAGATACGAGCATCAACCTTTCAGGGAAGAAAACCGTTGATAGACGTAATTCACAACTTGTTTTCTGGAGTAAAACCTGGTCTTGTATAAAATTAATAAAAATCCAAACTTTAAGAAACTATTTTCATCGTGCTTAACGCATACGGCCGGCGTATGGCATCCGCAAAAATTCCACTGAATATAAAACGGCTCGCTCCACCACGTAGTGCATCCAGTAATATATCCGTCACAGAATCCACCCAAGAATCATGCACAGTGCAGCAGCCCAACTTATCCGAGTTAATGTTTCAAAAGATCGTCTCACTCACTCTTAGCACTCTCTCGAGCTACAAATCCAAACACAATCTTTTTAACGGATTATTTTCTCAAATCCGAGAAATCCTCCTTTATTCGTAGCTCTCGGCTACTGCTGCAACAGCTGTACAACGTCAGCCAAGGTATCCTCTGTCCACCGGCCTCTGGGTGGTAGTACGATGTAGGCGGCGGCGGCCCCTCGTAGTTTACGTAATAGCCACTAAGCGAGCGCAAGGCAGTATACAGAGAAATTCCTGAGCGATTTGGCACGAGAGAGAGAGAGAGAGAGAGAGGCAGAAACAGCAGCAGTAGCAGCAGCGGCGGCGGCGGCTCTCTCTACTGTTCCATACGACAAACTCTCGAGCCTTAGCTCACTCGGTGTACAGCACGCTTCGAGAGAGAAACGTATTAAAGCCGTAGAGAGAGAGGGAGAAGGGGGAGACACGAAGCATCGAACCTATATATGTATGCCGGAGTCGCTTTAAGCAGCTGCTACCCCATCCGCTATACGATGTCGAGAGACAGAGAGAGAGAGATAGGAAGGTGGGGACGGGAGGAGGGTAACGCGACTTGTCCGTTCCAGGGCCGCTCCGGGATTACAAGCGAGCTAAACCCTGTTTATTTGTCACATTTGTCACCGGATGGACGACCGACCGTGCCCAACTGTGTGTGTGTGTGTAAGAGAGAGAGAGAGAGAGACGCCTATACACACGGCAGGGCTATGCGTCGAGATAAGAAAATAAGGGACGCGGCAATTAAAGGGGCTAGACCAAATTTTCTCTTCATGCGCGCGAGGCTCCTCGTTACATTCTTTAACCTGTCTCTTCTCGCCTCCTTTCGACAAACTTGCCTCCCTCTCACTCTTTCTCTCTCCTTATATTCACCCCGGCTTCTTTTCTAGCTAGGCTTCGGAAAAATTCTCGGCAAAATTTCCCACTGCAACGCACGCCCGAGGCGTGTATGCGCGCTCATGTATACATATATATATATAGCCGCTCACACACGCTTGGCAGAGGAATAAATTTGCAGGCAGTGGTTGGGCTTTTGCGCGTTGCATACTTAAGAGGATTTATATAGAGCGGCGTGAGCGCTTGGTTCCCTCTCTCTCTCACACACACACACACGCTCAGTTTTATTTTGTGCTCGGTTAGATTTTCAAGGGAGGAACGCGAAATTTCACTTTTTGGACGCGATTGTGTCCTAGGAGTGTGCAGGCAACGAGAAGGATGACTTTCGGTGGTGGCGCATTTTTTGGAAACTGTAGCGATTGTCGCGCGAGTGAATCTGAACAGTTCGAGGATTAATTGTTAATGCGATATACTGCGCGAATTATCGGTATGGTATAGCTTCGAAAGCGCAATCCCGAAATCGTTCGTAATACTCGTGTGTCCATCATTTCAGGAGGGTATTAATTTGATGTTCATTGTATCATTATAATACTTATGAATTGTAAAATAATTGCAGGATCAGTGATTATGATTAAATATCTCAAATCAAAATTAATGTTACTGCTAATCAAAATTTGAATTTTGAATCACTTAATAATAAGATCCTGCTAATCTATATATACCTTCTACTATTCAGTTTTGATCATAATCTCCAAAACACGCGTGGATTCCCTGTTATATTCATGAGACAAAGCAATAATCGGGAAATAAATCACGTGCCGAGGATCAGAATTAAACTGTAAAATATCGATTGAAGGGCGGCGGTGGCGGGAAAAGAGAAAAAAAAATAGTTCGTATTAATTACGGGGGAGCGGCCCGCGTGGAAAGCCCATTGACACCACGCGGGGGGTAATTGAGATTCACTAGCGTGTGGCCTCTGCGCTGATGGCCGGTGGATAGATACTTTATTCATGAAATCGCGATGAATAATGGGAGTTGGACGCGCGAGTACTTTGCACTTCTTCCTCACCTCTCGGGACTATGTATAGTTTTAAATGTTCGAGGATAGAAGTTGGGCGACTACTTGAAATAGATTCTAACGAGGGGCGTGTGAGAGCTGACGACGAGGTGAATCTTTCCGGTGAGTTTTTTTTTCTTATTCTCTCCATTCGCACTTTGGTGCAGAGATAATACGTTCAAGAATTTCCTTGTTACTCGCGTAAAGCTGCGACATATCTTATTCCCTCGAAGCTTTTGAACGTTTTTCTTTTATTATTATAAGATCAATGTCTCTTATAAAAGATCGCTTATCGATAACAACTGAAATGTGGAAGCACAGCCAAAGTGCAAGTGATCATCAACTTATCAGGATGTTTGCAGCGAACACACCACAACGAATCGCACCACGTCGAACACGGCTACCGCGCCGCAAAGAAAACCGCTCGCAAAAATCGACGGTAATACAGAAGAATTTCCGGCAATTTAGCCCCCTCCCGATAAAAGCACACTCAGCGAACAATTGTTAATGCATCGCGTCGTTATGGCCTTTTCCTTCTTCTCTCTTTCTGTCTATACAGTGTACACGTCGAGTTTGCCGATTCGCGCCAGGAGAGAGAGAGAGTAGCAGCGCGCGCGGGGGGAGAAAGACATTCGGGGGCGAGCCGCTCGGCGAAATTCGCTCGACGACGCGCGCGCGCGACAACTCTGCAGAGAAAGAGATAAGCCGGACGATTTAACGCGCTCGCGCGTAAACTCCCGCTCTCTTTCGCACAGACTTTAACTTTGCCCCGGAGCGAGCGCGCGCGCTGCTACGTAGAACCAACTGTAGAGAGAGAGAGAGAGAGAGAGAGAGAGAGAGAGAGAAAGGAAGAGAGCACAAGGTACGCGGTGTGAATAAAAGGACTTTGTTTCCATGTAGACCTTTGTGTTTGTACAAAGGATGCGCCTTGGCTTTCTCTCAGATCGGCCGTTTATTAATGGGGTCCCCTCCCCTTCTGCTCTTCCTTCTTTACCTTTTCTCCCCTCTCCCCCTTCTGTCTCTCTCTCTCTCTCTCTCTCTCTCTCTCACTGTGTTTTTTTGGAGTAAAGGCGCTTGATATATCGCACGCTCGCGTATAGCATCTGCAATTGCGCGAGGCACAACAAAAAAAAAAGAAGGAAGGTAGGAAGCGAGAAACTTTCCTTAGCCGCCTGCTACCGCCGCTCGGCGATAATGTATCTCTCAGTTCGGGATTTTTTAAAAGATTATGCGGCGATAAAGAACTCGCGGACACTTTTTGGCCACGCGCGTGAAAATAATTCGGTCCTCTTTTGGTGTATATGTTGGTCGAGTATAGCTCCGATCGATTCTGGAATCGGTATACTTGAGTATTTTTAGAAATAATGTGCTATGATGATGATTTGGCTTACATTAAGGTCAGACTGTAACAGCTTTGGCATTCTTGCGGGACAGTGATATAAGTAGCTAAAGCTATAAAGATATTTTTCTATATTAAAAAGAAGGCAATGAAAGGAGGAGCTGAAAGTTTTAACGTTTAACCGAATAAATAGAAGTTGAATTGATTTCAATGAACTGTTTTTAAGCGTCAGATTTTTATTTAAGTAGATATATGCCGAGTGCGGTCGGGCAATTAATGCATGTATATCTGTGATATCTTTATTCTTAGGGAATATAATTGATTCTTGCCACGGTATAAATTTATTAGTGTTTATTACTTGTGAATTTATGGAATAATTGTCATTACGAATATAATAATAATATCCGTAGAAAAATATAGTTTAATCTATACTCTATATACGTATCAATTTATTTCCATCACAGCTAATTGTCGACTCCACTTCGCCTTCAATGCAACCGCACATAACAGCGATAAATGATCCGTATAAGATCTTCCTAGATCCCGTGGATTTACAATTTATCTCATCATCAAACAATAGAGAGCCAGCGAAACATATCGCTCGAGGCGTGAATCGAGCGTCTCGGCCTTCCCTCCATATCCTCGCTGCGAGTCTTAAGGCAAACAAATAATCTATTCCAGCAGAACTGATACGCCAGGCCGTTCTTCTATACACAGACGCACACACACACATACACACACTGACAGAGTGAGACGCGCAGCACATCGGAAAGTCGTAGCAGGCTTATACCGCTAGAAATGGGCGGATTCCTTATGAATATTTCAAGAAGCGGAGCTGCGAAGAAGAGTAGCGTCCTCTCTCCAAAACGGCCGCGGCGTTTACAATACATATATACGTATGCGGAAGCGTGTGCATATATGTGTTTATGCGAGAGCGAGTGAGTGAGAGAGAGAGAGGAAATCGATAATCTTGACCGGCGCGCTCCTTGTATATATACATTCGCAGTCACTTCTTTCGATGCGTGGAAATATTCCTATTCTCTCGTTTCCCCCGTATATTTTTTTTGCACGCGCGTTGCGCATCTGAAATATATAGCGTCTCGAGGTAGGAACAAGAAGCTCCGAGACGCGATCCATACAACCCGCGTTCCTTTCAATTTATCAAGGGGATGACCGTAGAAGAAAGAGAGAGAGAGAGAGAGAGAGAGAGAAAGATGGAACGATCGTCGGTGTGCGCTATAGCCGAGCGCAATGTACGTAATACCGGTCGAGAGAATTTATATTTACTTTTTGCGTGTGCCAGGGGGATCGATTTGAGCGCGCAGTTCATGTATCTCGAGAGCATCATGAATTGTGGCCACCACGACCGAGAAGATTTGCTTTGTAATCGGAATTTTTTTCTTTTTCTCTCTTTTTTTTTTTCTTTTTTGGATGTTATAGACCGACCGAATTTTTTGTGCACTTTAGTGCGAGACTTCGGGTCGAGTTTGGCTGGTAATGGTTATAACTTGTCTTGGCGAATATTTATTAGGGGGAGAAAGATGTGAGATGATTCTTAGGGTTTTGATTGGTTTGGGACAAAAGTGTGACCTTTGCGTTGAGAGATGGTAGACGGACTGACGTGTGGTGTCAAGGTGAGGTCTAAGGTGACATGTGTATTAAATCTTAAAAGAAGTAATAGATTATAATGGAAGTGTTATCGAAATGACATTTTTTGTTTGTAAACAAACATCAAACAGTTATATCGTAATGGTTCAATTTTTAAAACCATTTCTTCGCTCTATGAAAAGCTTTGCTTTCCATGTGTGGAATAAAACACACTCTCACGAGGAAACCGTGGTCAAACGTTGATTCATCGCAAATAATGAAAATGCTCAAATTTCATAACTTTGGCAAATATTTAAAGAACAACATCCCATTCGGTCTACATATAAATCCCAATTCCAGTGCAATCTGTTGTTCTGACCTTTTAGTTTAATATAGATGACTTTTTCCGCTTTTTAATGGCATAATCTACATATATGTATAGTATGCACTCTGTTCATTCGCTTTACGAAGACGATCATAAAAATCATCTTTCCTTATAGTATATCGTCAATCAATCAATTCCAAATACTTTTCACTATAGGAACGGAACCATTAGCATATATCCAATCGTCCAACCACGCCAGTCTCTCATCGGCAATAAAACCCAAGTCCAGTCAATAAATTATCGCATTGCTCGGCTCGCGTCATCAACCTACGGCTCTCGTAAACAAGACCCTTACGGGTACGCGGCTCTTAATCAGCCGATAATTAACCAACAGCTTCTAAAAGCACAATCTCTCTCTTTCTCTCTCTCTCTCTTTTTATACAATTGACTGATAGATATAGACCGCTTGATTTATCTTGTTTGGTTGTATTTTAAGATAAGACGCTCTGTGATATTATCTATTAAATATTTTTAAGACTGATTTTTGTATTGACTGACTTTTGTATAAGACTGATTTTTTTTTGTATTAAAATTTTTAACTTATGCTGTGATATCATAGATAGTAACTAAGTGCAATAATTATATAGATTAGCGAAAAATGAAGACTGTCTTTTATATACTATACAACCATATGTACATTGTAACAATCAATTTTGTATTTATATGCAAATAAACAAATATCTATCTATCTATCTCTTTCTCCTTAAACTCTCGCGTTAAGTGCGAGAGCCGATCGACGGCGGCAGCATTCTCGCTTTCGTTATACGACGTAGCCGCGGCGCCGGTGTACAACAACACGTACACACACCTACTGAATAACAAAACGCCGAAGAAGAGACGCGCACGGAAGTCCGAACTCATTGTGTCGCGTCCAACTTTCTCGCCCCGTACCACACACACACACACACGCACACACACACTTTCTATATAACTGTTGTCTGGTATTATTCGGAGACGCGCGAAGCAGGAAGAGAATAATACGCGCGCGCCAGTCGACAGTCGCTGTATGTATACGAAAAGGCAAACGAGCGACAGCCGCACGGATGCGAGATGTACACACGTATAAGTTGCGCGAGGTTCCCTCTCTCTCTCTCTCACACTCACTCGTTTAGCTATGTGGAAGAGGAGAGAGAGAGAGAGAGAGGTGAGGCTTGATCGATCGGCCGAGAGAGTCGAGGTGCTTTCACGATAATGAGTCCGCACGCACGTATACGTACTGGCGCGAGGTGCTGCTGCTGCCGTTACTACTGCCGGCCCCCCCCGACACTCTCTCATGCTAATGAACATTTGTAAACGAGACTATAGAGGTGAGAGAGAGAGAGAGAGAAAAACTGCCGATGATTATCTCGCGCTAGCCGCCGCGTTACGGAGTGTGGTGGTAAGTGGCTAGATTATTCACTTTCTTTCCATAGGCTTACGGGGCGAGCTCTCGCTCGGCCTTCTTTCTTATGTATGTATATATTGTGCCGCCGTGTATGTGTGAACTGCGTAGTTGTGCGAAGGGTTGTTCGTTGTGCGCGGGATATCGTGACGCACTCTGGTCTGTTATTGAGGATAAAATGTATGGCGTGATTTTGGGGTATTGGATATGGTCGGTAACTTATTCCAAGGGGGTGGCCGTCCTTATCCTTGAACCGTCGATCCTTTACAGCGAGACATGGCGCAAACTCTACAACGAGCCTGTTTTTCTTCTCTTCCTTTCTATATCGATAGCATATTATAGTCGTTATTTAAACTACGACAAATGGCTTAAGTTTATATAGCGTCACTGTGAAAGAGTAATTCATCGTAGATAATGTGGAGATTTTGGATATAGAATTTTAATCGAAATAAACTCTATGAATGACGTATCAATGGATGTACGGATCCGTTTCAATAAACCGATATTCGATAGTCGCCTAGAATTACGATACGAAATAATTATATCCAAATATCCGTGGAGTAATCGCTAGATCCGGTAATCGTATATATATTAAATTCAACTTTATCGCGATGATAAATTGAATTTAATATCATTTACAATAACGCGCTTGTATTTCAATTCGGCGTAAATCGATCGGTGCAAAGTGGAAGAAAGGAAGAGAGAGTAGATTGAAATTGTCGATTTGTATGCGTCGCGGAACGCGCGAGTGGGCCAAAAGAACAAAATCAATATATAACCATGGAATTAATTCGTCGGGAAAAGTAGGGGGATGCTGAGCTCGCGTCTGCGATCCTTCACAGACATTTAAACATATAATAATTTTCCAATGCACACCGCGAGAGAGATGAACAGAAGCAGTTGAATTTCCGGTTATATAGACAGGAGTATGGGGTCGGAGTGGGAGGAAGAGAGGAACAGACCATTTCTCAAACGATAGATATCCGGTGCGAGGAAGTCGCTGGAGCGCTGCTGCTGCGAGTGCGCGTGAATCGACATATCCATTTATGCGATGTCGCGAGCGCGCGCGCGAGCTCGCGACAAGTCGTAAACCTGACTCGTAAATCCATAAATGCCCTCTCTCTCTCTCTGCTGCCTCCGCTCCCTCCTCCTCCTATGCCCCTGCGAGCGAAAACGCGCTGCACTCGCGGTGATTATTATGATCGGGTCGATACTTTTGTTCTCTGCCCTGCGCGTGTGGGCCCTTTGCTGTTTTGCGCGCGCCTTTTTGGATCGCGCGAACTCGCGCAATCGCAACACACCTCGGTGTCCTTTTGTATAAATACGTGTGCAGTGTGTACTTTCCTGTGAAAATGGGCACTGATGAATTTTCGAGATTTGTCCTTTACTATGATTGAATTATTCGTTACGTCACTATGTCCTTGTCCAAATACGAATATCCGCGTTCTCATTTTTTAAATGGTTATTAATTAAACAGCTTAGCGTATAATTAAAGATTTTTATCCCCGCATTTCAATCTTGCGCGCCAATCACGAATTCGTGAATAAACATCAGGTCAGGTGTGCACAAGTGGTACCCGCCAATCGCCATTTCATCAAACTTGCCGAAACTCTCATGCTATATACGAAAACCGCTATATATCTATACCATACATGATATAACATCGAGAGCATAGCTCAGCCCGCGAGTGTAGCCGTCAAAATGTGTAGGCAAATGAGCTGTTATTACTTGTATCACGGGGCAATTATGCAAGCCAATACCGCGGCTGCGGCGGCGGCGGAGCATCGGTGCCACCGGCTGCAAGAGCTGTCAACGAGCGAGAGTGAGAGAGTAAGTTTCTCTCTCTTTCTCTCTCTCTGAGCCATGGGGGCTCGCACAGTAGCAGAGAGAGAGAGAGAGAGAGAGAGAGTACGAGAGTCGTCGTCGTCGTCGTTTGCATATCTGCGGTCCGAGAGAACGTCGCTCTAGCTCTCCCTCCGCACATATTCATACGCAGCAGCAGCCGCGCGCGCGCGGGCGTATTATAACACGCGGCGAGAAACCGTCCGCACACTGTATACCGAATAACGCTCGCTCCCCTCTCCCCCTCCACCTTGTTATATTCATGTAATACATAAATGATGGCAAGCCGGGGCTGGGAATTTTCCTGCGGGAGAGAGAGAGAGAGCTCGCGTCGTCGACCTGCCTCCGCAAGTGTCCAAAACTCGTTGCTCCGTTAGTCTCCTACCTCCGCCCGCGCTTATATGTATATATATATGCTCCTAGACCAACTTCATTCTGCGCGAAATGTCATCTTCAGGTCTACTGCCGATAGAGTCTCTCTCACTCACTCTCTGGGTTATGCTGGCGAAACTATACGAAGTCTAAGGAACTTTCGTTGGATAAGATTTGCCACTTGTACGATGCGCGTGATGACGTTATGAGATGCACTTCAAAATTGCCTTTGCGTGAAATATCCATGCGGAGCCGATTGGTGGGTATGCGTTAGTCTGTTGGAAAGAGTGGATCGTTTGGTGGATCGGTACAATAAGTACTATAGAGCTATTCGAGTTCCATTTATCTTGTGAATAAAGTTCCTTTGTTAATAATGTATCTTCAATGGTGATCGTCATAGAATTATACGTTTTAGTAAATCAAAAATTTATAAGAATCATAAATAATATATCAGACGAGAACCTTAGACGCGGATGCGTAATTCAATCGTGTCTGATTCTATTCGCTTGTATATATATACGTAACACACATTTCACAGTGGGACTCCATTATACGAAGTGATAATAATAATGGACATCATTGATACAGTAACGATTAATAGTCGATCTAAAAGTTTCGAGGCATATAGTTGATGGACTCGGAGATCGATTGTTCGACGGCGCATGCGAACTTCATCAGTGACGAGCTTACAAGGTAAGGGTGAAAAAGAAAAGAAAAAAAAAACTAGAGCGAAAGAATTTTTTCATTTAACTTGAAGCCTTTACGGTATTCTGGATTGCCATGTAGATAAAAAGTTTGAGTGGAATTTTTTTTACTAATTCGCTACTTTATCTTTTGCAAACAACTGTTAATTAACTGACCTATCAATTAACGGTGGTGAAGGGATCAAATTGATTGGGTGAAAATATATATTTTTCAGTTGTATTTATATTCAAAGACAAGTGAAATACAGCCAAACAACATTCTTAATTAAAATGTAATGTTTTCGGTAAAATATTACGTAGATATTTCATTTCAACTACTTCCGTTATTAAAAAAAAGTAATATATTAAATTATGGTTATTTTTAAGGATCTATTGGAGACTTTAATATGGAAAGTATGTTTATGAGGAATTCACCAAGCATCCGGTGGCATTCATAAAGTTGTCAGAGACACAGCGAAAGCTTGGTCCGATTACATTTCTCATTTAATGAGCTTGTATATTTGAGCTTTTATTTAAGCTTGTGTTATGAACTTTTCGGGAAATATCAGAGAAAATTGGAATAAATTGTAAATAACGATCGTTTTATCGTTTATTTTACAAAATTGATTGAAAAAACACTTTTTTTAGAGACACTGTCTATTATGAAATGATAGTGAAGTTTTTTATATTACGTACAAGCGAAGATAATTTAGTTCCGTAATTCCTCACATATTCTCTCTGAAAGAGGAAGTCTATTTCTTTTTCAAATTAAAACATTGTTCGCGTTCTGCACATTGGCTTAGTTTTCATAAGTTTTTATTTAAGTTAAAATTCCGGGAGATATCTTTCTTTACATAATTTAGCTGTATAAAAAGATTGTTATATTAGATAGAAATGCTTTGTATTTTCAAGCTTTTATACGAAGATTTTAGTACAAAACCTAAAAGTACCGAATTCTATAGCAAAACAATGCTTAATTTTACAAGAAAAGTTATAATGTAACGGCAAAATGTTCAATAGGTTACTTATAGAATTCTATCTCTAATATGATATATATAGCTGATCTACTGAAGTAAATGCGCTATTAAGTGAAACTATAATTTGTTATTCTAAAATGAAAAATTACTCTCCTTTATTGCAGGATTAAAATAACAATATTTTATTTTTTCCTACAGAAATCATTTAAATATAAGTAGAAACAGCCGATTGGAAAATATTTCAAGGATAATTCCCACAGATATAGAAAATCCACCCCTAGAGGAAATGCGCGAATCTTTTGCAAATCTGTAGTAGCTCAAATTAAAAGATAAAATCAAAAGACATCGAGACCTTTTCGGAATCAGAGCCTGATCTATGGTGGCTGAATTATCCCCTTGTACGTATCGTGCAATAAGGGACTCTTTGTACGATTTTTATGCTAAAAAATACAAATGAAAGCTTCTGAAAAAGGGATTGATAAAAACTTATTTCGATACAGAGCCAGCACTCTTTTAGGCTTTGTAAAATACTAGTTTAAACGAAATAGAACAAAGTTCGAACAATGGTTCCTATATAACCTTTCTTGCCGCGCAGACGGAACTCCCTTTTCTAGAATGAATACGAAATAGAACCTTCGTGCATTCCCTCCGGAGGCGGAATTTCATTTTGCATTGAATTTTTATAAAACTATCCATCCACGATCCATCTGGTATACATTACCAGCTTCGTGGGAAATCCATTAACGGTCGCCCCTAGAAAAACGTTCGGCTTTATTTTCCTAAGTAATCCAGCCGACATATGGTAATACCATTTTCGAGCGGTCAATTCCAGCACGCGAAAACAGATGTTGCCGATTTTTTTTTCGTCAGCCTCTCTCTATCCACCCTATTTCCATACGCGCCGACATCCGCCACCAAATCTCTATGCGTTCGTTACTCGTCTAGCGTGATTGGACCATCAACTATAGATAACTCAATTCATAGGAAATGAGTTTCTCTCGCGTCACGTGCAACTGCATTCCTCTATCCCTGAAACAATCGTTTTCACCCCAAACTCTGCATTCTCTTCCTTCTTCTATCGACCCTCGCTCTCTTGAAGATTTTCTTTTTTATTCAGTAAAAGAGAACGGATAAATCACGGATTATTGTTCTCCCGACATGCTTAATTATCTTCGGATAAAGGAATCTGAACTCGTCGTATTTTTACATCGGTGAGCGGAGCAAATGGGAAAAAAACAATAATTCAGCAAAATGTATCTTAAAGTGTGATACAATGAATCTTTATGAATATTTCAAAAGAAAAAGTTATCCAAATATGGTTGATGTCAAGTTAAGAAATGTTTTATTTATATAATTTAATTTTTTTTACCCAATAGTTTCTAAGACTTATTCAAACAAGAAACTAAGCTTCTATGCTCACGTTATGAAGCTCGCTAATGCATTTTAGATATTAATCTCCGTAGTAATGTTTCAAAAGTAAAGTGGAGCTTATACGCCGAAATGAAGTGTTTTCCCCTATTCGTTGAAAAATATGTTTCGACAAGTGTCATGCATATTTTAAATCGTATTCATTTATACGCGTCTGTCAAATTTGGCTTTGTAAATAGCTGTAAAAGGTATTAATGAAAAAAAAACAGCTAACCAAATATTCCTAGTATAATATAAAATAAGCAAAAGTTTGTTGCATCAGATAATTCTTTATTTTTCAATGAAATTATCTTTGCAATTTGAAAATGTTTTATACACAATAAAGCGGTCATTAGCTTAGGAGCTATCAGTGCCAATTAAAAATAAACAGTCCAATAAAGGTTTTAATCCACCAAAATTAGTTTCTGGCGTATTTCACCCAAATCTACCCATTTTTACGAGCCGATCGAGAGACAAGGGTCGCCGCGGCCAAATCTCGTGCAAGAGAAGGGGAAAAAGAGTGAGACGTCAGCTATCGCCCCCCTGAATCTTATCAACCTCAAAATCAGCAATTAAATATTTATAGACGCAAGCCGATCTCGCCCAATCTCCCATAATTGGAAAAGGCGATGCTTCCTTCTCTCTCTCTCTCTGTCACTCCCTCCTCAGAGTGCATGCATTGCACGTCACCTGCTACGACACGCGGCCGCCGCCATCTCGGCTCTCTCCAACTACTTATATTCCTTCCCCGACCACCCCTAGATTTTCCTCCCCTTCTCTCTCGCTCGCTCTCTAAGTGAATACATAAATCACGCTTCGTTCCCTCCCACCCCGCAGGCACACTTAATCTTCCTCATGCAAAAGATGGTCCTTTACTTCTTCTTCTCGCTCCCTCTCTCTCTCTCTCTCTCCTACACTTTCACAACTAGTTAATGTTTCAGTGACTTTACAAAGGTCCCCAGATTAATCACTGAGCACGAGCGACTGTTCAAGTTTCTCCGCTATATATAGCATAAATAAATGTGGAGGAAAGAAACTAAAGGACGGGGGGCAAAGAATGAAGAGGATCGAGGAAGTTGGATATGTGTGTAACTTGTATATATCGCAAGGTTTGCAGGAACGACGACGAGGACGAGAGCTGGCGAGAGAGAGAGAGAGAGAGAGAGAGAGAGAGAGAGAGAGAGAGAGAGAGCACGTACGGAGTTCCGCGCTAAATTCCCCGGGCTTTAAGGAGGTGCGGCGGACGATGCAGGTTGCAGTGTCTCGACCTTCCTCCTCTCCCTCCCGCTCCTCAGGGCGCACTCGCGTTAGGAGAAGCGCGAAGACTAGAGGTGATAAACGGGCGCGGGGATCTCTTCGGCTGTGCCGGCGAGTTTTATGCGAGCTCGTAAATGGAACGGCGAAGCGGACGGACGGCTCCTGGCGCGACTTCCCAGACAGTATTTAATAATTGTGGAACTTGCACTTCTGTATGGTTGGTTGGTAGGGATGGTGAATTTGACGGACGTGCCTAATGCCTCGCTGCTTCATGTGGACAGATCATTTACGCGGTTAACCCCGTCGTGGTCCTACTAATATTCGGACGTTATATTCTTTGATGTGCGGTCTTTTATGGGCTTGTATAGGGCGTTGAACCGAATGACGTTTACATGTACACACCAGAATTTGACTTCATAATTGCTTTGAATGAGTACTAAAGCATCTATTTCAGCGTTGCGAGCGATGGAAAAATTCGTGATAGCTAATGGATAAAGTTAGAGAGGGTTCGGGTAGGTTGTTGATCGCGTATTGCACTTGTCTGCTATTGATGTAAAATTGGGGAAATTGGTATAGAACTTCGAGTCCATTGTAACGGATCAAATATGGGATTTTTGAAAAGGTTTCATTTGGGATAGTTAACTCTACTGTTGTAAGCTACATTTTGCTTCTTCTGAAAAAACTGATATTTTCCTGTGTGTATATTCTGTGTGTGTACTAATTGGATACGTTATTTATTGAAATCCATTGAATAGTTCTTGTGTTATTTTTAGTATGCAATTTAATTATCGAGCATTTAGTAACATCATTTTAAAAAGAAGAAAATAATAAAATATAAAAAATATATTAATGATAAAAATCAAGTTACAAACTTCATTCGTTTAACTTATTTCTTTGCTTTTTAAACTTTCCGGATGCACGTTCTAATCGAAAAAACTTTCGCATAAATCTCTTCGTCGCTGATAGAAAATGGAAACCGATGGGTAAAAGAAACCGAAGTTTCCAATAAAAAGGGAAAAGATAGATAAAAAACAGCAACACTAAAATGGTTAAACACGAGTCATCTGAAACTGGAGCATTACTTGACATCGATGCTATCCTTAATTGAAATTTTGTTTTTCAATCAAACTAAATTATAATGTTTCGAGTTTATCCGTAATTAAAAATATTCTGAAAGTCAGAATTAAAGGATCATTCTGGAATATACTTAATTAAAAATGCAATTCCTACAGCGAAAATGATGTTGCATAATTTAACTTCTTGTAATTAACATTTTCAGTTGCATCATTAAAGTAAAATTAGGCATATCCGTTCCACCGAAAATATAATAAGTTTAACACACATAAAATTATATAGAACTGATTTTTGAATGAGCAAATAATATTATTTCCCCATCTCATTTATTTTTTTTTTTTTTGTAATTTCTCCTATTTCTTTTAAGCGTTAGAAGAATAATTAATAAGAAAAGTTACATCTCACAAAACTTGAACGCGAACCTCTCAGCGAATATCAGTTCAAATGAAAGGCATTTTTCGTAACATAAACATCCAACATAGACAAACCGTTAAGAAGTATATCCATCGAATGGAAGTCGATACCGCTCCAGCCAATAACCCAACGAGAGGAAAGATTAGAAGTAAAGGGGGGAACGCGAGCAGACAGCGAAAACTGCAGGGCCGACTAAACTTTTGGCATGACGAAGAGACTTCCTTCCCCCTTTTTTCCATATCGATCGGGCTGTATCTGACATAGTCAAGGGATTAAAATCGACGTCGTCGCTCTCACAGGGTAAAATTAGAAGTAAGCCGCGCCGCGCACCATCCCGCATACATCCCATTCTTCCGTGTGTATACGCGTATATATGCAGGGCGACTAGTGCACATCCACCGCAGAGCATATGGCCACGTTTAAAGTCAGCCTATATATGTACAGACGGGATTCATCCCTAGATGCAGATGTCGTCGAGGGCTGCCAAGTTTAAAATCCGTATGCCATGCCACAGTGGTCTTCTCTGCGAATATATATCGTTTCCCATTGTTGATAGAAACATTTTTTGGGGACGCAGCGTAGGGGGGAGGGAGCTTCGAACGTGATGCAATTTCGCTATTTCCCCTACTCTCGCTTGCCTGTCTCGCTATGTACGCTTATATACAGATTATATCGCGCGTTTTGTAATGCGAGCCGGGGAATGTTTGCAGCTTTTATCGAGTTGGGGCATCGATCGCGATGAAAACCGAACGATTTATGAAATTCATGAATTAGTTTAATATGCATTTAGAAAGTCATATACGTACAGGCTGCTGCTCCGCTCGCATGTCTGATCAACATTCCTCATTATAGTCCCTGCTTTTTGTTATATAAACCGTCTCCGGAAAAATTTGTTATTAAATGATTTGTACGGAACTGTAGCCTGTCGTTTTCTTCGTCCAAGTGAACTGTTGGTTTACGTAAATGAACATGTGGATGAATCCATTTAATTGGTGCATACATTTTCAATTTTGATTTGATGAATTTCACAAGGTATAATTTGTTCAAGTAAGAGTAATTAAATATTTGTAATGTTAACAAAAGTTTATTTTTGTGCTGCTTTCAGAATTCTATTTATTTTTTTAGAATCCACGAATTCATTCATCTACGATTTCGTATAGCCTTGAAGTCCAATATCAGAATATAGTTCATGAAACAGTGATAAGGTTTTTATGAATTCAGAGTGAGATATCGGTTTGACCGACAAACCGAATATGATCTACCAGATTTCATACTATTAAAAAATGTAGTTTTAATACAAAGTTAATAAAATCTCGATATTTTGAACTTTCTATTCCAGTAAAATAAAAGTAAAGTAAAAGCGATTTAAGCTAACGTGTGTCCTCAATTTTTTAAATGTTTAAATAAACTATAAGATATGTTATAACTAATGGCATGACAGTAAAAGCTATAAAAATACGTGCAAGCCAATTTTATAGTACTCGACCTAAAAACAATACCTGCATAAATTAAGAATTTTTATTTAAAAGATTCTAGCTTTAAAAATTAATGGATTAAAATTGTAAAAAGGTTACTTTTCAAAGTCATATTTCACAGCTTACAAAAGGGTGATAGTGTCATACTATCATTCTTTTTAAAAATCCTAACAAAAAATTCAAAGGTTTCTTCTATCATTTTTCACGATCATAGCTTCATAGTTTATTTACAAAATAACGCGCCTACACCGTATCGCATGTTGAATATTAAAAATATTAAAACTCGGTTAACGATAATGAAAAGCTGCTTTTAAAGAGACAGTTGATTGAACTTTTAACAAAAAAGGTAATAGCGATGCATTAAAGCTCTTATTTTACTTAGAGGAACTTGACAATAAATTTTAGCGCAATAACAACTAAAGCGAAGGTTTAACTGTCGAACGTAACCTTACCCGCAATTCGCAGTCGGTAATGGCCCGACTATCGTGGATCGTCACGCAGCTACAAACTATAAAAATAAAACGACAGTTAAACTGCGTTCGTACTTGAAAGTCTTTTTTTCTCCACAGCGACTCCACAGCTCCCGCTTTTTTCGGTGAACAACGGCAGAATTTTTTCTCTTGCCATTAGTTTTTTCTCTTTCTCACTCAGTCCTTCTCTCTCTCTCTCTCTCTCTCTCTCTCACTCGCTCCACCTCTTTCTGCTTTAAATGACCTTTGTTGATATAAAGCTGATAATGGAAACTGGAAAGCTGTTAGCAAAAACATCGTAAATTTCATCGGAACAAGAGTGAGCATTGGTCGAACACGTTCTATGTTATTTCGCATCAAATTCACTTAAAATTCAGCTCTTTTTTCAAACTCATGTATCGAGTTTTCATAAGTCAGCGAACTTTGAAATACAAGCGAACATGGAAATTTGACAGACTTGAAAAAGGTTTGGGTTAACGACGATGGAATTATTTTTTTGTCTCTGTTAGTATGAATTACAAAAACAGATTTGGTTCGAAAACTCGTTTTATCGATTTTCAGAAAAAATATGTAAATTTAGTTACTTTCAAAAGATTTTCAAGGTCGTTGATAATTTTTTTTTATATAATTATTTATTCTACGTTTTTTAATTTTTATCTTTGCTCTGAAAAGAGCAGATAACACATAAAAGTAAATTTTTCTGAATCGAACTGGGTAAAAAATGATTTATATATAATTATATATAATTCTTATATAACCCTATGAATTATATAAGGATTGTATAGATCCATTGTATACAGGTTGAATCAAGTTCATGTGCAAATATTATACAGTTATAGAATCAGAAAAACGATTGTACACAACTTATATTTATAAATAGTTTAATAAATAAACACTATAAATACCGTGCTTATAAATATGCATACGTAAAAATACAATAACTTTTTTATACATTATTTTTTCCGAAATTATTCGGAGCAAAGTATGCTAAATTTTGAATAAGTAAAATTTTTCCTTCGATCACTTATACTAGTACTACATGAAAGCAGTAAGTACTTTGAATAGGATTAATGTAAGGTGATAAATCTATTTTCAACTAATTATTAGTAATTCTTTTTCTTCTATAACACAAAAGTTACACAGTTAGAATCAGAAGTATGTATACGTGAAAGTACAATCTTTTTTTTAAACATTTTTTTTTCGAAATTATCCGGAGAAAGGAATGAAAGGTGATAAATATATTTTAAAATAATTATTAGTAATTACGGTTGTATTTTTTGGAGTTCTTATTCTTCGTTTCTTATGTTTCGAAACTCTGTATGCATTAAAATTATAGAAACTATTTTTTATTTTCATATCTATTTTATTTGATCCATGAACGATTTTTACACAAATGCTATACAAATAGTTGATAACGTAAATAAAATGTATTATCTATTAATAAAACATAAAACATAAACATTCAATGAAATATAAGGCGCAAAACTCTTATTATGTTATTATAAATTTTGATGTCTGATTTTTGTTCATCTCCTTTATGTCTTTTATCTCTACTAATTTTTGTATAATACTTTTTAAAATTAATCTCGTGTCAACTTTATCCCACTCTTTTCTTCGCATACAGCTCACAATAATCTATAAAATTATAAAATTTATAATAAGAATTATTACGTTGAATAAATAAATAAATTGAGTATGTATAATATAAATACCAAGTATGGCATCGAGTCCCGGTTGATTAAAGCCAGATCTTGCTTCGCGATCATATCCGTTTCTTGGTTTTTCTTTTTTGCAGAGCAAGTAGCTAGAGCCTCATCTTTAAGAATTAATTGTAATAATGTCCTTGCCAATAAAATTTGGGTTTTGATGAACTTTAAACTTTTATGAAGAGAACTGTGTTTCGCGTACACTTTAGAACCTTTAACAATTTCTCTAAGCTAAAAGATGTATATATTTGCAATTAAAAAATAATTTTAAGTATAGATTTTTATTGATTTAAATGTAGAGTACATATGGCTAACAGTAAGCCTACGTCAAATGATTTTAAAATTACTAATACTGTAGGCTCTAAAAGAAGAGTAATAATACTTACATTATTCTGTTCATCAGGACGAGTGTATTTTAGGGTCCAAGTATTATCATAATCCTTATCATTTTGCATTTCTGACAATTTGCTTTTTTTCTGTTTACGAATAAAACAAAGTGTAACTAATCAGTGCAGAATAATAAATGTCAATAACAAAAAAAAAATGAGAAATAGAAATTAAAAAAATCGAACTTTATAATTGATATCGATGCATAAAACAAACAATACAGGTATTACCAAAAGTTTATAAGTTTCATTCCTATAACATGTCAAATTATAGAAAGCGTATATATTAGATGATGAGGTAATTAGAAATATAGACATTTTAAGACCGTAACCAAGTAACCTGCTTAAAACTAAATATTTTATTTTTTTTTAATTCTAACTATATAACATTTGTACATGAATCGTATAGAATCGTTTTTGGGTTCAATCTGTATAAATTGGATATATACAATCCTTATATAATTATATTATCCTTATATTATCCTTACACACCCAATAGTGCAGTTGGCGGTTCAAAATACCAAAGCTCCGTCCCGAGTTAAAGTGTTTAAATACACTGGCTCAAAAAGGAGTAGCGTACACGAAAATATCATTATAAAGTATCATCGATAAAGTAACACCGCGAAATACGTATCAATAATTCACTCAATACAAGATCCTAATCTTCTTAGATGCAACGTATATAAGCAAATCCGAGAACAGAGCAAAATATGGTCTATAGGGGAGAGCATCCGGGGATATATCCGTATTTCATAATCAGCTTAGACAAAAGTTTGGATCGATTAAGCCCTCCATGAGAAAGCTGATCTGTGAGGCTGCAACCGCAGCAGCACATATTATATATATATATGCGCAGACCCAAAATCGGAAGTTTCCATTATCGATATAATGATTTCGCGAATCGTAACCGAAGCACGCGCGGGAATCCAGTCTTTAAGTTTGTCCCGAGAAGCAAGTGCGGTTTTGCGTTGTATCGCAGCCTAACTTGTCAGCGCGCCTCGCGTGCCTGCCTTCATTTAGGCACACAAAGAACATTTCTGTATACTAATGAACTGCTTAGCTGGTCTGATTTTTTTATCAGATTCTCTTGCTAGGTTTGTGTATGTCACTTTTGGTGTCTTGTACTCGATTTTCGGTTGACTTGCAAACTATTTTTGTGAATGGAATTTCTTCTAGAATATCTATAATACTGAAGAGAATTTCGTTTATAATTTACGCATTGTTATACTCCATCCTATATTCATGGTGTATTAAAGTAACGTTGTAAATATAAGCTCGATAGATTGGATTTCGTGGTGGTCGTTTTGTAATTTTATTTAACTTCTTCTTTATTCGAAATTTAATCTTCGTCGATCGCATGGCGAACAATGGAATGTAACGCCCGCGATCAAATATGTAAATTAATATCCCAAATTTTTCGGTACTGCACTGTAACCAAAATTGGCTCGTATGTAATATATAATGGCAAAAATGTATATGTATAGCAATATATAATAAAATATTTTACATCTTTTTAATCCCGATTATTATCATTAAAGTACAGTTTCTCGGTTTCATAAGCTTTCTTGGAAAAAATCTAACATTTCTTCAAAATTTTCTAAAAGTGTCTCTGTTGGAAAATGATCTGTAGGATTATTATATTTTTATTAAATATAATATTTATAAAATAAAACATTAAAGAAGCAAACTCTAAAGCCATCATAGGGCATTCGGGCATCAGATTAAGCTGTGCGCATTAGGATATTCGCGTCCCATTGTCGGTGCATCATTTATCATCCGCCAAATCAGCTCTATACAACTATACTAGAACGTGACAAAGAACGCGCGTCAATCATCGTGTAAAGCGCTAGTTTCCTTCAAGTGTATGCAGACTGCACACAGACATGCAGACATCGATCTGAATCAAAACATTCGCTGAAAGCGCACCGGATAAAGATCTCCGCGCCGTCTGTGCACGACAGCGTCAACGACAATAGTAAAAGAAAAAAAAAAACACTCACTCGTCGAGCAAATGTATAAACACGAAATTCCACATTATACTATACACGCGACACGCGCATAAATTGAATTCCCATCGATCCGTGCATGACACACATTGCACACAGCGAGTAGTCCTCGTAATTTACCCGAAACACGCGTATCCAACTTTTCTCCATACATCGCGATACCGTTGCATTACAGGGACACCAAGAGGACAGGAAGGGGAGGATTTATATATAGTTTGGGTAAGGTTCAGGGCCTCCGTATAGCGATCGGTCTAGAGACTCGCGGCAACGTCAACCCGCGTGCACACACCACTTAACTATATATAATAGAGAGAAGGGGTGGCAAACACACATATGTAAGCACACACTGTAGGGGTACGCGATAGCGATGCAGTCTGTAGATAGGCTATCATAGACCGCGCGGAGTATGGAGTGGGGCTGTGGGGGACAGCAGCGCAACGAGCTGGGATCTATATATTACACAATATAACGACGCCGAATAAGGTCATTATTCGCCGCGATCCAGGGAGAGAAATTAATCTAGCCGGCGTAAAATCATTGTCATTATTGTTATCGCCATTATCGTCGTCCAGGCTGCACCGCGCGCGACCCTCACTCTCCGTGTTATTATAACCTGCCGTCACCGCCGCTACTGTTTTCGCGCGCTTTGTGATCGCGGGTCGCGTCGTCAGCCATAGGCTGCGGTCCGAGCATTAAAACTAATTGCTTTCCTGGTCGCTGATCGCGCGGGTCGAACGGGCGAAGGAATCGCCACAAGGCCACTGCTGGATTGATCTGTCAAAGGCTGTTATTAATTCGGCGTAATCTTGTGGGCTGGTGCGCGCGAATTTTGCGGGGCGAACGCGATTGTTGTGGCTCGCGCGAGTCCGTGCTCTATGCATCAATGACGTGTGTACCGTTTTATGTAGAGGTGGCGGCGATAAATATTGTACGAAATTGAGCTTGTCCAATTTGCACTGCTTCATTCTCATCGTCGGAAACTTTTTTGACCCATAACTCGATGGTATACCATCAAGAATTAGACAAATCCTTGCGTCTTCTCACTGCTTAACAATGATCGCCTCTCCAACAACAAATACACACAGCCATTCCACAACCATATAACTCGCTGGTATAGCAGTGAATCGCTTGATATCTCACGGTATACGCGATAGATTTGAGTTTGGCCTCTATACATAGGCAAGAGAGAGAGAGAGAGAGAGAGGAAACGAGTAATCCGGGAGAGAATTGGTGCGGCACACTCCCCCTTTTCTTACTCCAAAGTCTCTCTGTCTCTCTCTCTCGCCCTATAACCAAGAGGGAGAGTAAAGAGGGAGGGAGGTGGAGGCGCGAGTAATAACGGACCGGGGCATCCGAGCGCAGAATGGGACTGCAGGCAGCAGCGGGCGCGCGCGCGCCCCGGTATGCCGCTGAATTCCAACGAACCATCCTGGCATGACGGCACGCCCGCAATGTCTAATCAGTGCCAACTCAATTTCCCGCCTCGTCTATTGTCGCCGGGGCGCGTCCCTCACTTTCTCTCTCCCTCTGTCTCTCTCTCTCTCTCTCTCTCGCCCTCTCTCTCTCCGCTGCTGCGTCATACGTGCGATGTACCGTCTTTAAGCCTCTTCACCCCCCCCCCTGCGCCACATCCACCATTCGCTGCAAGGTAGCTATATCTCTCTCTCTCTCTCTCTCTCTCTTGCGTGTGTGTGCCAATTTATCTGGTGGGACTATCTGTAATTATCAGCGCGTTGTGCCGCTGATCGTAGCGAGAGAGCTGCCTGCGCAGAGCGACGTGTCTGGCTAAGTGTTCGATGCGCCTCGATAAGCCCGCTGCTGCTGCTGTGATGTGTTCGTGTCTCTCTCTCTCTCGCTCTGTACTGCGAGGTGAGTCTCTGTTGATTCGTGCAGGTGGAAAGGGGGGAACCGAACGTGACGATCTGCCTGCGTAAAAGTGGAATCCCTGGGGATGTGGGATTGTTTGGAATAGAAATTACGTGTATATACAAAATCTTTTATCGTGTATAATTGAAGTTGCTATCAACTGCGATATAAAATGCATGTAATATGTACTGTTATTATAATTCTATGTTTGAAAGCATAAAGAATCTTTCGACTCAGCGTATCGACTATTTCAGAGTATAGTATTGCACTTTCATCATCTACCTATACGTACCTTATACAGACTAATATTTAACAGTCTTTGTATAACGCGGAATATACTACAGCTATTCCCCTTAGCCTTTGCTAAATTTATGAGTTCTTATTCGTATCGTCTATCCGCTAGTTCCTTGGTGACCAATTCATATTTTTTGATGTAGTTCCATATATAGAATTCCATATATCATACCAGCACATTCATTTCCGTCGTGGAATTTTCCGAAAGCAAATTCGCAATTCTTTTCGCCGATTGTGGTATTGTTCATTCCAAAGTTTTTATACCTATACCTTCTATTAACGATTTATCGAAGATGATTATATCTCAAACCTCACCGAGATCTTTACACAAATTCAGAAAGGAATTACGAATGCTTCGTCAAATTGAAATATCGCCAAAAATCGAATTACGTCAGCCGCGGATGCAAAGTACCAAAGCAGATTTCCACAGAACCACAAAACTCGATTCCGTCGCCGCTGTTAAATATAATTTTTCCACATTCGCCAACTTGCCCGGTGCCTCCACGTGCGCTGCTGCGTTCACTTATACGGGCGCGAGTCGGGTTTTGTCGCGTGCAAATGGATTCGGGAACGACGTCGTAGAGGTGGGCCACCCTCGTGCGCGCTAATATGCACCGCAGCAGCGGTAGCAGTAGCTCCGCGGCGAATGCAAACGGCTCACCGACGGCGCGCATAGCGCGGCTAAGGCTCCAACGGCTCTTCCCGAGTATACCCAAGAAACTCGCTCCTCCACATACGCGCGTGTACACATACGTGTACATAATACGTACATGTGTGTATGCGTGTGCGAGAGAAAGGGGAGGCCGGACGAGAATCGCGCGACATCTGAAAAGCGCCTCGCGCGAAATGGACGTCCGCATTCCACGGGGGAAGAGCCTCGCCACCCCAACCCCACATACAGACACACAGAGAGAGAGAGAGAGAGAAGCCGCGAATTCTAGCTGCAGAGCAACTGCTAAATGTAACCCAAATGCCCGACGCATTTGTATGAGGCATTATTCCACGTTTACATTGTCTGTGCGCGCGCGGTATTTTAATCCTATAACGCTTGGACTGCGCACCCACGTCTATCTGTGTGTGTGTGTGTGTGTGCGTCGCCGAAAATGTGCCGAGAGAAATGGAGTATATACGTCCCGCGCGATATCTTTTATAATAAAATACCAGCCGATGTTGGTGCCGCTGCTGCTGCGACCGCGGCTGCCCACTCTTTAGCGCGGTAGTCGCCGAGAGCCCGCCAAATACGCGTAAATAAAGCAAGAGAAAGAGGGAGAGAGAGTGGAGTACGCTGCTCACTGGGCAAATCCCCGCTAATTTCTTATGGCGCGGAATAAAAGTGTACAAAGTGGATACGAGCGAATTTTTTTCTCTCTCTCTAGTAGTGCAGTTCCAGTGCAGAGCAGCGGGAGAGAGAGAGAGAGAGAGAGCCGCGAGCTTATGAGCTTTCGGAATGAATGAAACTTTAACTAAGAGACGCATCTTTTTAATGCTTTAAAATGTAAAGAGGAGGCAAAGAGGCGAACGCAGCCGACTGGTCGCGCGCTCGGGCTTCGCCGCTTAATATACTTTTATATTAAAAAATTATACCCCGCGCGGACCGGCGGCGCTGGTGGCGTGTCCCCCGCCTCCTCACCCACTCATAAATATTGACCGTATATTTACATTGCAGATGGGGGGACTTTTGGATTTGCGGTGCGCTAAATTACGGGATTTCGAGAGTGTCTTTTTTCCACGAGTGTTAGACATACTTGGTTAGAGCTGCAATGCTGGAGGTACTTGAGGAGGGGATTTTCTTGAACAGGCTGTAATCGTACGAAAAGTCGTTATATTGGACATTTTACATTTTTTGGATCATTTTACTCTAATTGTAAAGGTCGAATTTTCTACGATTTAATTACACTAATTTAATGATAAAATGGAATTTGAGCTATGGTAAACAGCGCTAATTCCACTTCTCTGGTACATTCTAAAGTATATACAAGCGAGGCTTACGAATGCTTTAACTTGCAATGTTTCGGTAATTATTTCATTGTAACTGCTGCCTTTATAAGCTGAAATGTGCACGGCGATTAATGTTAAAGCAGATTAAGAACAATACTATAGCATTCGTGTAAAAGTTTTAAATATTTTGGACAATTGAGATTTGGCTCTCGCGATACTCGGTTATATATCACTTAAATACTTTGCTAAACAACCAATTTAGAAATCGACAATTATTTCGATCAAACATTCGCCCATATATTATTTTATTTACCTAAAAATATTTATAACGCTTAAAGCCCGTTAAAATAAAATTAAAAATATGTGATTTTAAAATATTTACGAAGCAAAAAGTAGCGACAAATAAATTACGCGCGGAACACACTGCAAAACAGACAAAAGTCTCGTTTTGACGCACTTGACGCAAACAGGCGCAAACTCTGTCGCTTTTACAGCTTATAGCGCGCGCACGAGTCCCGTGATTAATCTCCAACGCGCATCAGCCCGTAAATAATGACACGAGTCCTGCCAGCGTCGATGCGTGACACGGGCCTCTATATTTTCCAAAGATCGGGCACCGGAATTGAATATTTCTTCGCATCCGTTTGTTACACAAGTTCACTCCTGGTATCACGAACAGACAGACAGATAGACAAAGAGACCCTGAGCGAGAGATAGAATGAATAAGAGGGAAGTAGTAAGCGAACTGCTGCAGTGCACACACACACACATACACACACACATATAGACGATCGTTCCTTGCGAAATTCTCGTTTAGAGATCGGAAGAATGCGCGAAACGCCAGGAGAGGCGCGCGCGCGAACCTGAATTCTTCGTTATCTAGCATCTACGATGGATAGGTTATTGATTGTTTTCCGTTATTACACTGCGCGAAACATGCGACGGAATGCACGGAACAGTACACTCGAGACGGGGGTAGGGAGCAGCAGCAACAGCAGCAGCGGTGGAACACTGCGGGACTTGCATTCGAATTTTCGTTTATATAGGAGAAATTCCATCTAGAGTGTGCAACGCGGACGCGTCGCTTTGAGATTAAATTTTTTCAAAATTTCATCAGACCTTCGATCGAGTTGTCTTTTCAGGGCTTCTTTCTTCTTCTTTTTTTTTTGTTTACTTTCTTTCTATCGCTCGGTGGAAATTTATTTTCTTTGGAGGACGAGCGCAGTGGGGCTGACATTGTTGTGGCGCCACTGTTTACTGCAAATATTGATTCTTTGTTTGTATTAAATACATTGTATTTGGTTTAATAGGTAAAGAGGATTTGGACGCCACTAAAATTTTCTTTATTACTTTGGTGAGTATCTTAATTTTTTTGTTTATCAACGAATCGCAAAATAACAAAAATAAGTACGAAGGTTTTGTTGCGGTTTACTAATCGTTTTTGCATATGACAGGATTTATTTTTTAATTGAGAATCATTCAATGAGTGTATCGCTCTATAAACAAAATGGATATGAGTTTATCATGAAAGGATTAAATACCAATTTTGGGGCTTGCAAAATTGAATCAATCTGGAAAAGAGGATTTTAGTTGAATTTCCAGGAAATAATTCCTGCTGCATGGAACTGGAAATTTAATGAAACCAAAAAAAGTTACATATGCCTGTTTGCAAAAAGGCATATAACATCTCATCAAATATTCTGTATTATTTTATTCTAACAGTCGAGATTCAAATGTATTAAATACTTTTTTTCTTATGCATTATAACTAAATGATTTGAGATTTTTCGTTACGAAAACACGCACCAATAAATAAAACAATAAATTGTACGATATTATAATGATATTGAAAATTTAACTGTGTCATTTTCCCATCTCGAATCTCGAGCAAATTCTGTCGACGCGCATTTAAAATGAGGCAAAATTTCCATTCGGCAGATATAAACTATTTCGCGTGGAAGTCCCCTCGTACAATACATACGTGTGTGTATTGGCATTCGATTGACGCTGGCCTCCCCGAGTTATCGCGTTTCGTTGCGGTTTCTGCTCTATTCGCTTTCGCGCCGCTCCTCCCCTCCCTCCGCGATGATGACTCGCAAAACATCGGAGCCACTGCTTCTGCTGCGCGGCGATGACTATTACTTTCGCCCTCGCCATTGGATGGCGGAAGTATTTTTCATATTTGCGGAAGTCGGCTGGGGCCACACCAATTCGCTTCTCTCTAAATCGACCTACATTTTCGGTCCGCCCGCAGGGCTTCTTTTGAGGTTCTCCTTTACCGTTAGATTTTACGGTATTGTAACGGTTATGCCACTGAGCTATGGTTATAATTCGCGAAAAACTCAGCTGCGATCACATTTATTTTCCGCAGCTCTATATGAGAATATCAGACGCGAGTAGTTTATTTATTTAATATGAGATTTAATTTTGTTTATGCGTTAAATGATTGGTAGGTTATAGATACTTTTCTTGATATTGATATTAAATTAATTTTTGCGATATTATTGATTTTGTTTCATGTACAATGTAATAGTAATTTACGACTCGGCTGTTCTGGCTTTATAATAATTTTTTTCTAACTCGAAAAATAAGTAAGAAAAATAATAAAATTAAATTTTCTGATACTTGTAAGGCTTATCCAACATTCCGCAGAGAATTTCTCAGTAGGTCAGGAATTTACCGCGTCACCCGACATTCTTCTGAGAATTCTCACCTATAGATAAAGCCTTCCGTTTATTCTAAAAATTCAATAATATACCCTTTTAAAAAATGTCGGAAGTTCGTAATAATTTTATAGGCATACAAAAAATTAACCACGTTTGATTTTATGAAGCTAATATCTAATATACCCAAGTAATAAAACCTACATTTCAGTATTGTCGAGTACACTTATATGCTGATCTCTGATAGTGTAAATAAATATAGGATAAAAATTATTTATTAAATCTATAAATTGTATACTAAACCGAAAATCCAAGAATTCTAAACCTATGAACCGCAAACTCGTAAGCCCTTCACATAAAATTATATCTTTACTTGCAGGTATAGAAAAAAGTTTTATATACTTTCGATATTTCCAAAAAGTATAATCCTAACTTTTCATAGATTATTGAAAAGCTTAGAAAATATACTTTACGCATAAGTAATAACACTATATTTTAGCTTTTATACGATTGCTTTACATTCACTCCCCCGATAAACAAACTTTTCCGATATTGTCGAGCAGAAATGAATTTTTTATTTCACCTACACACCGTGTCATTAGCGCAAAAACGCTTTTAATCAGAATAATGATAAAGGCACGGAAAGAACATATATGCCAATTATACGCGCTGCTTAATAACCCGTAATACAACTGTTTCGTCAAAATCAGGCGTTTAAACAATTATTGGGCTGAAAAACAAGCCAGAGAACAGCGCGACTGCACGGATCTTAACACGCAGAGACCAATTGACTACCGCGCATATACACACGGGGAATATCAAACAAGGCAATTAGCGCGCGAGCGCAGCGATTAGCGAGTCCGCACACGATGATCGCGAGAGAGCGTTATAGAGTAAGAGAGAGAGAGAGAGAGAAAAACCGGTGGTAAAAGGGGATGTGAAATGCATGGGTGTATATGTGCGCGAACGCCTCGAAGCATGGTAATAACACAACCGGCATGGCGAGCAAAACGCAGCGCGGGGTCGTATGGTGCGCGGCACGCGACAATTTTCGTGAGCGCGGCACGCGTACAACGGCCCGAGACGTTAAAAGCAGGTGAGAGAGGGGCTGGGAAAGGGAAAATTATCTGAAATTATCGAATATAGCCCGATGGCACGCCAACCCTGCCTCCTCCTCCTCGCCTCGATTCTCGCGCACCAAATGAGACTCCAACTTGCCTCGCATGCACTTTCGCTTTCATGCCCTTCCAACACCGACCCCTCTGGAGCTCTATGTATATATCTTGTACATATATGTACGCGCCTGTCCGCTTCCTTTTCTGGGAATTCGTTTTCTTATACTTGTTTACGAGGGACGAGGGAAAAAAAAGTTATGTGCGCGGGGAGAGAGAAAAAAAAAGGGAAAAGAGTGTTGCGAGCTGATAATTTGGTGAGACTTTAACAGATAAGATGGTGTTGAATATTGGGTCGTATGTGATGAAAATTCAACGACTTTTTTTTTCGAAGCATCGACTAGAAGCGGTAAAAATCTTTTCCATGTTTTTACGAATACTAATTTTAATATGTATGCGTATATATTAGGATGAGTGTGAATTGCTGGAATCGAACTTGAATGTCCTCTGTGCTTTTGCTGTCTGACCACATTTGACTGTATCTACTGTCATAATTTTTTTGTCAGCGGTGCATGTAAATCAGCGTATACTCCATAAGAATTTGAAAATATTGCTCCTCTCTTTAGCGAGCCGAAGAACAAGGACTATGCTAAGCATGATCAAACGATAAGAAGGTATGCGCTATAAGTCATATTTAAGCGTTTGCGGCATGGCTTCGAAGGTATAAGCAGCTACGGGGCTGCGCGATCCCTCTCGTGATTGGACGATACAGTTTTGTGTGCGAGTAAACCCTGTACGATCTATCACATAGACGGTATATCTCTTGATTACGCGCTTACTTTATAAAATATTATGATAGGCAAAAAACTATGTGAATTTGATACCCTCGTTCTTATTCGAAAAATTTTAAACTTATTGTTTCTTTTTTATCCGTGCATTTGATGCCTAATAAATTCGATACACTTGCCGTTCCAAAAGTCCACGAACTAATTCTTCGCCTAATGCCCATTCAATTCCAATTACACAGCGATAAGTAGGCTGCAGAAAGCTATCAGCGCCAGTTCTGCGTAAGAATGTATAGCGCTTAGACTCTCGCGTACTCTCAATTGCCCAGCTCCGCGTGTCTCCTCTTTCAAAGCATATCCTAAACATATACTACCGTCGAGGAGTAAAGCCAGACGGGGCTGCCGTAGTGGTAATGCAGGCGCGCAGGTCTTTATATATACGCCGGTGTACGGAGGTGTGCCTAACACCGAAGGCTTTTCCTGCATGGTCGGAAGCACGCGGTCTTAAATCAGCCCGATTATCGCGTATAGGATATTGTAGACGTTCGGGAGAGAGAGAAAGAGAGAGAGAGAGAGAGAGGGAGAGAACTCGGGGGGGTTCCCCCAACCTAGCCATTAGACGCTCAGGAAGTCGACCATTACGTTATCACGAGAAGCCGAGGCGAACGACTTATCCAAAATCCAGTCCACAGGCCAATTTTGAACTTTATGGGACAAGAGGAGGACGAGGTTGTTCGAGTCGGGAGCAAAAAAAATTGAAAATGATTCGCGCCCCTTCTGCACTTATGAATATTCGCGAGCGCTTTTGAATCTTGATGAGGGGGAGACTGCTTTTTGCGTTTTTCCTATAAAAGTGCAGTGCGAACAGCCGAGTTAGTGCAATAATTTTGCAAAATAATTATTTTTTAAGGATTAATTCCAATAATGTGTATGGTATTAATTCTGCTGTTCTGTGGTTGTTAAGTTATGAAAAATGTATATTATTACATTAAACAGATCCTTTATCCATAAGTAAAAATAAGATTTATTTGAGGTAACTCTTAAATAAAAGTAATAGTATTAGAATTTTTAAAACGATATTATGAACCAAAGGAATAAAAACTTTTTCTTTGTCTAAATTCTCCTAGTTTAGCTTTTTTTAAAGTTTCCTGCCATGCAGACTGACAGTCTCAAAAAGAGATAATTCCTGGCTTTAAAATAATTTTGTAAGTCCTCCTCTATGACATTTTAAAAAGTAGTGAACTCTTAAGGGAATATGAAATTTAATGACGTTACATTTTACTTCACGAAAACTGAAACATCTCGGCAACAGGAGTGAAATAATTTTAAATTCTTTTTAATCGGATTACAGATTTGACAAATTTAGTAAGTTAATTTTCATAGCTATTTAGGATTTCCAAACAGCATAGCATTCGCTATATTATTCAGCTAATTGGAATTCCCAGTTCTTTGAGTATACCCGGAAATGCTCAAAATATACATGAAACATGTATCGCCGTTTAAATTAAATTTTTTATAACTGAAAACGGAATATAAGCGAAAAGTGGTCCCATAGTCCGTTAAGGGTTGAAAAAAGAACCAAGTTCTCCATCGCATTACACTGTGGGACAGCGATAGTTTATATTACCCGAAACAGAAATTTTAACGAGTGCCTCTTAAATGAAAACATATAAACAGCAGAAATTAAAAATGATGTCACGAAAAAAAGCAACGACAGTGAATATTTAAAATAAATTTTTTGTACAAGTAGTCGTGGAGAACTTTAAACGGTTCGCGTTTTTTTTTCCACATTAATTTACGAGTCTCTTGGCGAAGTACGAAAATGCTCGACGAACCGTGATCGTTAACGGGCATAAAGGGGGAGGAGGGGGGTATACGAGGACGGCAAGGCAAAAACATTTTATAAGGATTCAGGAAACCCGATTGATGTTACTAAACGTACCAAATATAATCCTCTCAAGGCCTGTCGTGCATCAAATTTAAATTTGCCTTGTTTCAGCGTGACGCTATGTTTATAATCCTATAGCCCGAGCACGCGAATACGCGTAATTGCTTTAAAACGATATACGAATATAATAAACTCGCGTGCTGTCCGCCACACAAAAGAGCCTACATGCGGAATGATGCAGTAGAAGTTACAAAAGCTAGTGGGATTCGTCGAAAAAATGCGAATATAAAATTTGTTTACCCTTTGATTCGTCGAAGTAATGGATTAAAAACAGATACCATTCGTTGATTACTATACAAAGGATTGGTATTCGCTTGCAATATTCTGAAAATAAAATAATAATTGGAATTCTGAAAAAAATTAATAATACCTTTATTTGTGGTTTGATTAAAATAATACAATAACTGAACATTTCATTGTTAAGCATTTTGTACTTGTTGGTCTAGTTCTTGTACGCATCGTTAGTACGTTTTGAAATAAAAACCAAATCAGTCGACTGATCACAACATTCATTTATGTGTACATTCAGTTGAAACTAGGTATTTCAGTATGTCGTAACCTCCTCATTTAAATTTTTCAAATACATTATTTAGAAATTGTAGTTTCAAAATTATTCTTTAATTTCATTTATATAACATCTCCTAAAGGAAAGAAACAACAGAAAGCAAAGCGGAGTTCCTAATAGAAACATACGAATTTTGTATCCTTATAATTTTGTAATTTATATATTTGAAATTAATTGAAGTTGATTTCCCTTATCGCAAAGTAGCCAAAGTTTATTTTAATTCTAATTAAAAATTCCATTTACAAAATACCAGTGACACATATATATGGTAATCGTTTTTTCACGTGTGAATTGGCATTAAATTTAAATATCAGATTAATAGCGATAGGTGCTATTAAAAAAAAAAGAAGAAAAGAAGGAAAGAGAGAGAGAAAGACTATCAAAGAGCGATGACGCGTTTTTCTAACAGCCGCGCACGAAACGACAAAAACTCGTTATGGGTGTTATAGATTTTGCCACGCTATAGCGTCGCTTACGTGACGCTCAATCATTTGCCCTCGTGACAGAAAAGTTCTTTATGCTGATGTTTAATGCCTCTCTTAGTATCTCTCTTATCTGGCCTGGCAATAAAGGAGCAGCCGCGCGTAAAACGCTTTTCTTTCCCGTCAAAGTTATTAAAAGGGACATCGAATTAAACTTTAATTAATTATGTTATTTGTTGGATCGAGATGATTTTGAAGATGATAGATTGATAATCTTGGCATTATAGTTGGCTTTAATGTTTGCAGGCTTGACTGATCTAAAGGGATGATGACTACAGGAATTTCAATAGTTTACGATTTATTAATCGAATTTATTTTCTTGAATTTCAGTGATATTTAAGTATCATTTTCATAACATTTTCTGTTTCTCTTTTAAACTTTAAATTATTTCTGTGCGGTTGGATAGCCAAAAGAGTAACTCATTTCATGATGCTTATTTTTTGATATTAGCGTTTATCTTTTATACGGAACGAAATGGAAAAGGGTCAACCAATCGCACTGCATTGAAAATGTTACTGTAAATGCGAGTTTTCACAAAAACGTATAAAATATTTTCAATATGAGCCAGAGCTCAAAGAGTACGAGTAGTTCCCTTTAATTTGCTATTATATTTATTCGAATAATCCATATACTCTGTTATACGAATTCACACTTTCAGCGCAGAAAACAATTTTCAGGAGGCTTCGAAACAATGTGGACGGTGAAATATTAAAATATATCTGAATTACGTACGTGACTTTCACGTTCAAAGTATTTATTTCGTATTAATCCGCATACCTATATATTTGCTCAATGCAAAATGTCATTGCAGGTATAAAACAAACCATGACCAAAAAAGAACCGTTTTCGACTTCTTTTAAGGAAATCCCAGTAAAAAAAATATAAATAAATATATCATGTATTTATTTACATTGGGCGCATCGAACAAATTTCGATCAACAAACATCACCGGCTCGTACCTATCTCCTGCACTTATCGGGTTGCGTGCATGGGCGGAACTCGATACGCCTCGTCGTTTTCGTAGTTGTTTTTTTTTTTTTTCATCGCTCGCCAATTCTTGTTTTTTGTTTCACGTATATATATTTAGTGCAGTGCGTAAACATTATGCGAAAACACAATATGGCCCGGTCGAGTGGCGCAAAAAGCAAACGGTATATACACCCGCGCACGGCAGCTTTTCTCCTCTCTTTCTCTCTCTCTCTCTTGCACACAGGCGGCAATTGATCGGGTGTGGCACTTTTGCGAGAGAAAGAGAGAGAGAGGAGGTGCACGCAGCGTGACATTTAGTGGGGTACTCCTCCCCGCGCGATGGAAGCGACCGACGTACGGTCAGAGAGAGAGAGAGAGAGAGAGAGAGGGAGAGTAGGACAGAGCAGTCGGGCAGGTGTTGTGTCGTGCAACATCGCGAATTGTATGCCCTGATTAATTGCTCGCGACGAGTACACTTGGCATCCGTTATTCTGTCGTTCACAATTTCATATACCAGATCGCGTACAAGCGCGAGCGGCCGTATATAGTGACCCGTAGGATCCCCACTCCGCGGCTGGATACGCGTGTGTATCGTATATACGTACGGCGATGCTATATCCTGAGCCCCCGCGGAGTGGATGCGATTATTGCGTTTTGGAAAATTGAATTTTCAGCGAATAAAAGCTTCGGGCGCGGACCTTGTGATATGGGTTACAATAATTTTCGGTGCTCGTACCTTCGGGTCGTTCGAATCTTCCCTTTTCGACCGAGAATTATTAAATTTTGTGAAAAACGCTGGTATTTCAAAAGCTACGCGAGTTCATTGGTTGAATTATAAAAACGGTGACTTTTTTGAACTGTCTGTTTTTTGGATTTAATTTATGTTTTCTGTGATTATGCTAAAAGTCTTTTCCAAGCTGCAGCCAATGCATATTATATATATATATATACACACTATATATTAACTATAACAGAAAGGATTAAAACGTCGATAAATGAAATATGCGATGAGTATGGAATGAAAAATTGAAAATTTCGTTGAAATAAAAATTATTTAATCCTTTCGAAATCTGAAATAATGATTCGAAAATTTTTAGCTGTACAGTACAAGTTATTATATATAAGTTTGAATGAAGTGTAAGTTTGGATTAAAAATTTGAATTAATAGCAAATTTTAATACAATAATTATCTTCCCTGAAGATTTTGCATTCAAGTTTTCGCATATGAAGCGGATTTATTAAAATACATCTTAACAAGATATTTCTTGTACAATTTAGCACGTAAGATTAATACAAGCGTTTAAATTTTCCGACGAAAGGTTTCAAATAGCTGGCCTTAATTTCTAGATTAACGATCGATTATCAGGCTCGGCGTAGCACAGGAAAAATTGAAGCTTTTAAATATAAATCGCCATGAATTATATAGAGTTTAGCGAGCTGATGGTATTTCTGAAGTATTTATTCCCTGAAAATCGATAATAAAGGACTTGTTATAAATTTTGTTCAAGTAAACGTATTCAATGATACGTATAATTGTTCAAAATTCTATTCATTTGTCAGACTTTTCGTTATGTATAGTTTCAATAATTAATTTAATAATAATAAACAACAACCTTGAAGATTTATATAAAACAGTATATTTCATAATAATTAATTTAATATTTTGTAACAAACATAGAGAACCATTTATTGTTTTAAACATTCAATTTTTAACAATGGTTTATTTAACATGATAAATGATTGATAATAACTGTTCCTAACTCATTTCTTCGGCTAGCTTCAATATATAGTATATATATATATATATATTCAATAGTATTTAATACAACATTAGCTTCGGCGTAACAGATAAAAACAACTGACTATTACGAAGGCCGCGTGCACCTATACGTTCGATCGGTGCCGCATTTCTCTCTCCACCTATTGGCAACAATAGATAAAAGAAGAGAGCCACGGGATGGGCAAATGCAGTGGTTTGTCCATGGACGGATGGCTAGAGAAGCTTCTGTTTCAGTCACCATGAAGACGTTTTTTATTAAAAAATGAGCGGCGAAACCGAGGATGTGAGTGCGCGCTCTCTATAAAAAAGTAAGATACTTTCGAGTCGTGGCTCTGTTAACACGTCATTATATGTATATTTGATTTCATTTAATAAAAAATTTGAACTAGTTAATAACTTTGTTTAATTGTTTTATTACTACAATTATTTAATGTAACCGACTGCGGTTACAATAACAATGCGTATATATTCAAGTTACAACAAAAATACGGTGGAACATTCAGTCTTTTAAAAAATAACGCGAAATCTAATTTTTCCTATTTAAATTGTGACAAAAAATCTATCGTATTACCTTTATCTCGCGAAATTAATATAACTAAATTAATTTATTTCCATCCCTATACGAAGTTCACCTCCTACCGCCAACCAACTCCCCGCGTCCACCCGTCAACCTCAAATTATGTTTTCACTATCAATCACCGAAGCCTCGAGCGCAAAAAAAAAACGAGTAAACCACGCACGAGCGGTGTGAAAAAGCCGACATATAAACAAAGCATGCTCGGTAAAAATGGGGCAACGAGTCGTAGTACGCGCAACGCGCGTCGAATCTCTCATTAGCCCCTCCGGACATGACGCACTCCTCGCTCCTCGTTCCTCCTGCAGTAGTTGGCGTAAAAGCGCCACGTAAACACAGTTCAATCAAAGGTTATGGACCATTAGGCAGGAGAAAATTGCGCTGCGTATGCAGGAGGAGGAGGAGGAGGAGGACGCGCGCGCTAGCCTACCGAGTGACGACTACGGGGCGCGGGGGTAATCGCGACGCTACCCAACCGAATGCTCACTCCTCGTCCTATGTGTGCTATATCTATGTGCTACCAGTGTGCGCGCGCGTGAATCCTGGCATAATCTTTTCGCGTCATTGACTTGGCACAGCCTCGACGCGCATGGATAAATTATTTAAAGTTTCGCGGGTGATTTCGCGCCGCCGCGACGAGTGAACGTGCTGACTATACCTTATACTGCACCCTTTTCTCTCTCTCTCTCTCTCTCTCTCTCTGTCCGACGCAATTAATTCGATTCCCCGTCAAGCGCATCCACTTGATACTGTCGCTGCCGTTGTTTTTTTATGTTATTTTTCTCATACTCGCTTTTTGGGGAAAATAAACAGTTGGGGGGGGGGGATTTAATTAATGTAATTTTGGGGGGAGACGTGCGCTCGCTCTCCGGTTATTATGGAGATCGACGAGGTATAAATGCGGAATATCCGGTGTATAGCGAGTGACGTGAGCCAAAGCGTTCGTCCGAAACGATGGTTTATTTGTGTTATTAATATAACGGCGGAAGAGAAATTTCAGTCTTTTAATGTGGAAATTTCATACCTGAATTTTAACGCAACCGAGTAACGCTGGTACGCGAGGGCTTTTCGAAATAATAGGAGGACCGATGGGTTTAATATATATTATGTCTCTTGGGATTGAAGTGAAAAATTTAAAACTCGTTGCAAATGTAATATTGTACGCTAACTTTATAAATTGACTTGATAAGATTCAATAGCTAAAATGTACAATGTAATTGTTTTATCAATTTCTAATAAAATTAAATAGCAATTCGATTACGTAATTATGCTCTTGCACACTTAGCTACAATTCGCATGTAAACGAGATCCTCGAGCATTATAAATCGATACCGATAACCCCAAACGGCAGCATTTAAATATGGATCCGGTATATATCCGTAAGAGCAACTTGTTAGGCGTGTCAAACTCCTGGCAACGTCTGCATGAGTGGCTTTTCCATGACGCAACGCTAATTGGAACTCAGGTGGTTGTATATATGCAAAGATCCTCGCTTACCCAGAGTCACGTGCAGGTACAGGCAAGCCAAGATTACTGCAGATATCCCCCACGAGCTGCTAAGTGTCAGAAAGTGGATCTTGTATAGCGTTACCTGCAAAGTGATCGAATGTCCGGTATGTGTGTGTGTGTGTCCCTCTTAACTGTAGGAACACACATCATAGGCTACCCGTTGCAGATGCATGAAAGAGTAAGTTGCCTGCCTTCGGGGGGTATTAGAGTCCTCGTTCTGGCAAAGCTAGAAGTGCATGTAGCTGCATATACCTATAGTAGGACTTACGAGTCACCGGTATACAGAGCTTCAGTTTAGAGATCTTTTAAGACCGTGTGGATGTATTAGAATTTTGCTTTTTAGGAAAATATTAATATATGCTCTCGTTTCGAAAAAGTCGCAGTATAACTATTTATTCGATTTTCAAAAGTGCTTATTCGTTAAAATCTATCTTTGTTATGCATAAAACTGTTATTTTATAGATCTACATTTTATATTGGCAGATAAAGAATTACAAGGGTTATTGGGTTATTGGGTTATTGTATTATAAATAGAATTACAAGGGTACCAAATACGAAATTAAAAAAATTAACGATATCGATAATGAAGATCAGAGCTATGAGGTTGGAATGAATTAGTATGAATTTAACAGCAATAGGAAACAGCAGGAAATTAATGATGCAGGAGGAGTATCGGCGGAATCAGCTAACTAGGCAGATTGAAGCATACAATATGCAATATATCGTTAACAATTAAATCATTTAATATTCATTATTATAATATTAATTAATTTGGTACTTAGTGATTATTTATAGTTTAATATTTGCAGTAATTAACCTGTTTAGAAATTAAATGAAACAATTCAGAAGTTTATCGTTCTCTTACATTATCATTCTCATCACAAATAATGCAAATTCATCCAGCCGTGAGGTAAAGACACTGACTTACAACATTTTTAAAATACAAATTATCAATTTAGAATAGAAACTTAACCAATCCATATACGCAAACGGATCGATTGCGCAGTTTTTAGCTCCTCGAGAACCATTTTTTTTTACTTCTAATACCATACAATGCCTTATCCAACTTTACGTATTCACACCGGTACACATCTGAAATGATACAAAAGCGTATGGCCATTATTCACGTGGGGAGAATCCCAGTGTGGCACCGTTAACAAGCCGACTAAAGTCTCAAAAGACACGCGACGAGTAGGGACCGAGTCGACGATGTCAGGGAATACGAGTGGCGGCGGCACGAAAATTGGTTAGGCGATGATAATGACGCCTCGTAAATAAAAATTACCGCTAGACGCGCGCAGACCCGGTCCGTCGAGCGCAGTCGTTTTAGCTCGGGATAAAACCGGGGGAGGAGGTAGGCAGGTGGGCGGCCGGTGGCAAAAAAAAAATTGTCACTCGCTACGCGCAAAGTTTATCACTTTACCCTCGCACTCGGGCGCTTCATTCTTTTTCACCGGTCTCCCTTCCCGTTACTCCGAGGAGTCCGAGTGTTCTATGCCTTACCATATACTCGGCACCGCTCTACTTATTCCCCTAGCAGTGCGCTGCTACCGCTGAGCACCCGTCTTTTTCCACTTAGTTCGTTCTCTTCCTTTTCCATTTTCTCTCTTTAACTCTCTCTCTTGCTCTGTCTGTACCGAATCGACTGCTGGCTTTCGGCTTCTTTTTCTCCTTTCTTCCTTTCGCTATCAGAGGGAGAGAGGACCCTACGAGCGAACTTTGCACTCCTCGCGGCGAAACCGTATAACCGAACTTTTCCGGATGAATCGATGTGATATGTACTTTCCCCCGACCCCCCCCCCCTCCTCCTGTCTCTCTCGTTGCGCTTCACTCGTTCTCTCTCCCTCGTTTCAAGTGGAAAAACCGAAGAGAAAGACACGGGGGGGGGAGGGGGGGGGGAAGGAAGAGATATCCATTTCGTCGAGACCTTAGACTAATTGAAATAGTTAGAGGAAAGATAAATATCTTATGAGAAATGTGGTCGGCGGAACCATCTTCAGAATTATTGAGATTGATAATGGGTGTAGATCAAGTGGCTGCGATACAAATGCGCTCCTTTGGTTTATAAATGAACCTCGATCGTTCAAACGAAGAAGTCACTCACATCTGAAATCGTTTATATTGGAGAGCAAATATTTGATTGGTTTAAAAATACTTTATTACAAGCACAGTGAGTAAACGTAAAAAATAATTTTATTTTATGAAAATAAGTAACATTTGTTACTATTAGCTCTTTCCAGTCCACTAGTTTATACAAATATTTTGTATTTAGATTTTGCAAAGAGTAATTAAGTTTGAGCTACTGATTGTGATCGAAATTGAAAATCACGTTAATGGACATATATTCAGTGATCAAAACGTTCCCTATACAAACTCTAACCAGCTCGCCATGTATTGACAATTTCCTTTGACTCGGCAGAATTAAACGAGCTCTGGCATTAATGGAAACTAGGCCGATTTATCTATAGTTATGATTACCAAGGCAAAACACGATGAAAGAAAAGGCTTCATTTTCAAATACTCGTACTTTAATTATTCCAAGATGTTTTCGAGTTGATTGCGTACCGCTGGTATTGCAGCTATTCCAAGGTTGCAGTGCTAATAAAAAAGCCGTTTTAAGATAATTATCCTCTTTATCGATCAAACTCTAGACGTATATTAGTTATTGCAATGGATTACGTGCATTCAATGGTGAGCATACAATATATAATCCATATGTGTTTTTCAACCCAGGTTATACTCTTAATTGTCCTTGGTTTGTAAACATCGAAAATCGCGAACTACTTTTGCTCGATAATAATAATTACAATGTTTCGGTTGATTTGACAAATCTCACATTCGATGATGTAAGACTAATAATGAAAAGTTTATTCACTTACATTTTTACTAAACTATCGTGTAGATCGAAATAGCAGTGTTCAAAATATGTCTTGACAACAAATGTTGACTCTTTAGTGACCCGCATTACAATCTTATTCTAAATAGAATACAAGAAATCATATTTTTCATTCTAACCCGTTCATTCCGTTGTGTTGTAACAGATTTAGATCTTTTATATAATGAGTCATTAACGCAGGTACTACCACCTTAGATCATGAGAATTATTACCAAATAAGTAATTTATGGCACAGCAAGGTTGCAAAAGTGTTAGCCGAGTGACATTGTCACGCACGAGGTCGCGCAATAACAAACGTAGAATGGGCGTATAATGGTGATGGTGCAGCTTTCAGGGGAGGAACGTCATACAAGCCTGCCTACGAGTTCCATCAACGGAGTTTATACTTACATCAATGTACTCTACTTATATACCCTATTTAGATGGATACGTAAAGCGTAATGGATGTAAAATACCAAAAAGTGTTCACGGAAAAAATGTTACATTCTAGGTGAGAGAAATGGCTTCCCTAGATTTTTAAAGGACTTATTGTACGAAAAAAAAAATATTTCCATTTAATTAATTGCAAAAATATCAGACATTGTCGGCAAAAGTGATCACGTTCATTAGAATAATTAAAATTACAAAAGGTGTTGAGAGATTCGAAGCTTCTCTCCACTGTGGGGCAATGTATAATAATTTTGATACGTCATTATTTCTGAACTAATAACATGCGTTTGGCTGGCCTACCGAATGTAACACGCTCATTAATTATTATAGTAATCAAACGAGTTATGGTAGTGGATAATCTATTCCAGTTGTAAATTAATATAAGGAATATTATGCAAATTTATGGCTTATTGTTTATTAATAATTGTCACACAACACGGGTTAACTATTTGTCAATATTTATTAACAACTAGACCAGAATCTATAAATTTATTAACAAGCTACCAATAGTAAATAATTAATTTTAAACGTACAGGGAACAGATGCGAGGTAAGGTATATTAATTTGATTGCAATTAGTTCTAATTATTTTATTAATTCTTTTTACAATTTTCTTTTATAAATATGAATATTTTTGATTTAAATGTTGTTTGGAAGCCTACTTCAATATTATGTTCATGTAATGCACCAAATTTCCAAGAAAATGGATTACTCAGCTCGGTTTTGAATTCGAACTATCCTCACCCGTATTTGGCTCAATGCCACAGAATTTTTTGAACCACTTTTGGAGTATGAGTTCAAATTTGCCTACCAGAATAACAGATAGTTATTACGGACCGATCGTTATTTATTATATTAAATAAACAATGCTGGTGGAATCCATAAAAATGAGGAACTTACTTTTCAGATGAATAAAGTAAAATAATGACTGAATAACCAGAAGCTATATAGATCTCAGTTATTTTCCTGATCAATGCTTAAAGTAATTGGTACTTTGATGCAACATAATTCAATAATACACGATAACTTGTTAGATCATTCTTAATAATGCTACACTGTACCAATACAATTATGTTATAAAATCTTTCGCGACAGAATCAAAAGTCAATCAAGCATCGATGTGAATTAATAATGTTATCTAGAAACTTATGTTGTACTTTTGCTAAAACTACGGCACAGCTCTTAAAGAATCCATATATTGATGAATTCTTCATGCTGCCCGTCGAATAAAGTTGTGCTTCCGCAAGACAACTTTACTGCAGCTAAAAAGATTCCCCAACCTCCTTTACTTGTCCATATTTTCTTAACCATACGGAAACACCTCACTAATAAATCTGTAAATTAACTTCTGTATAATCTCTAATCACATCAGAAAGAACAAAAAAAGCTCACAATAGTGGCCTCGTCTATAACGATTCGGCAGCAGCGGCTCAGCCTTCGAGGCACAATCGTATATAGCCCCAGAAATCATAGCGCCACGATGTGCAGACGAAACGTCGGAGTCGGGGGGTGTTGTTTTACACTCCGCTGATGCGTAAATAGATAGTCATGCGAACGTCGTCAATGGGTGCCAGGCCGAATGCATAAATATATATCCGGGAGCGTCGCATCAGATCGCGGCTATACACACGCACGAGCGCGGCTTCAATGGGCTTTTGGCCCGCGCGTTTTCATTCGAAATTCATTGCTCGAGGGCACATATAGGCGAGCATATACATACAGAGCCCTGGACTATATTCGCGTATATAGATCCTCGCGCAGCGGCGTTTATGCGAATCTGCATAATGAACCGCGTTATATCTAATGACGAAACTATTCGAGCGGCATTCGTGCGCGCGAGTGCGTTTTACCCGAAAATATATTTAATCGTTTGATGAATCGGCTGTTATCTTGGATGTGCGCTTTTGGATGCAAGGTGAAGCGGATGAAAGGCCGGCTATAGTTTCTTTATGGAGGCACGAGTTTAATTGGCTGCAGTTATTTAGTCGACTGCCATTGGATAATTATTAGCGTATGTTGCAGTGCATTTGATTTGTAATTTATCTGTAATCACTGTGCAAAAGTTTGTTTTTCTCGCCTTAAATTATTAATAAACTATAGCTATGTAAAATAAACTATGTGTTGTAAAATGTAAAATAAATTTTAACTTATATCTTGGCTATCCATGAAGACATAAAAAGAGGAATAAAAAATGTAAAGTATTATAGGATCATATTTAGATGATAAAACTAATCCATGGAAAAAGATAGAATATTGAAACGCGATAAATACATAACAAATAAAACGAAAGAATTGACGAATCCTAGATGTAAAAACCCGAGGAAAAGTAATCCAAGCGAAAGTTTGGATTCAGCTTTTTTGTGTAAAGCTAGAAGCAATAAAGTGTATTTTGAAATATTTAATTAAAAAAAAATCATAAAAACTGTTTTTGCTCAACTTTTTTACTGAATCCAATTACAGTTATAAATGAAATAAAATTCAACATTGAGCATAAAATTTACATAAAAAATTTACCTATCAAATAGATGTATAATAAAAAGTAATTTGTTCTTCTTTGCATTTGATTCTTTTGTAGAATAAAAATAAGAGAGAGAGAGAGAATGTGATACGTTTTATTCCAATTTTCTAAATCAGTGACCTCGAAAATGCTTAAATCCATCAAACTCACGAGTTCGTTAATGTCTTTTTATAAAAGTTTTCTTCCAACTTGACAAACCCTTAATCCATGCACATATGAAGTGTAATATTTGCATAGCTACAAGTTCAAACCGGTAATCTTTTTTACTAATTGCATTCAAAAACTGCATTTCTTGTTTCTATTGAATTAATGTAATTTATCAATTATACGTAGGTATATGAATGTCATAAACGAATTGTTCCGGAAGATCACGTCACTTAAATTGCGCAGCAGAGTTTTAAACTGTAAAACCTGAAATTCGAATGAAATTCACTATGATACCGAGTACTGAAAAAAAAGTCGACAACCCATTCTCAAACCAAAATCCTCAGAAAATATACTGCAGGTACGGAAAAAAGAGAAGTCGCGGGAGAAGAAGAAGAATAAGTACGAGGAGGACACAGCGTTGAGAAAAACTGCACCAGCTAAAGATCCTACCGAGATTTCCTTAATACACCGTGGAGGTAAAAAAAGGAAAGCAGATGAAAAGAGAAAGGAGGGACGAGGGCTGAGCAAGGCAGGAGCCAAAGAAGTGAGATGAACGAGAGTAGAGGAGAGAGGAAGAGAGAGAGAGAAGAAGCGGCGAGAAAGAGTGTCCTGCGGGAAAGGAGAGAGAGAGAGAAAGGAGAAGCGAAGAAAAGGCGAAGAGCTCGGCCCGAGATTTGCAATGCTAACCAGGGACTGCATTAAACGGGAATTAATTTCTTGCTAACCGTCTGGAGTGGGTTCCAGCTATAATACGGTCGAAGTAACGTTACCAGCATTACTAGAGATAATCTCGTTCGCTTTGCTTCTCTCATGCCACTCGCCTTCTACATTCCACCTACCTCGCAACCCTTTCAGAACGGAATACACTGTGAATTTTTAAAAGTTACGGTTGAGATGATTAAGTAACGGTAGGTCGAGTATTCGAGTGATTCAAGTGGAAAGTGCCGTGACCCTCGTCGATGACAAAGTTTTACATTTTTGCGCATTAAACCCTTTGTCATCGACCATCAAAGAGTTAATTTGTTGAATCCGAATTGATGGATAAATCAGTACACTCATTGTCTTATACATTGCGGAGCTTAATGCCAAAAGACACTAACTGCGTATAGCTTCGCTTTTCCATAGAGTAAAATGGGGTTAGCCAGAGTTCTGAAGTATAAAAAGGATTTCGAAAAAGTAAGCGCGGAGATAAGTAAATTTATCGATGGCCCTTTAAAGAGCCGATTACTTAGACTGTCAGTCAGTAAATGGCTCGGTTTTTTTCTTCCAGTCAGTCAATCTCTTAAAATCGAATCTTATTAACGTCTATCCCACCCCTCGCGCATTCCCCTACTTTACCTCGCCTCTCTCTCTCTCTCTCTCACACACACACACTTTCCCCAGCAGCTCGCATCGCATGGAATACATAAGCAGCAGCAGGAACGGGTGTATCGAGCGAGAGTGATAGTGTTCCGCCGCCCCGCACCGGGAGGTCGTAAACACGCTTGGGCCGTTTACACGCTGTACTTATTGGGGGATAATCCGGCTTTTAAATTCGCCGAAAGGAAAGCGCCTTTTTCCTTTGAGCGAAAGAAAGGAAGTGTACCGGGTGGTGAAGTAAAAGACCTACGTACGCTTTTGGCCCGTATACGCCACTGTTTATGTTAATCTGGACTAACTCTCACTTGGCCGCCCCCCCACGGAGTTAGCCATTATATAGGTAGGGCTAACGGTAGATATACACCAAGTTTAATTTCGCCCGATGCCCTAGTAAGTAGAGAGTGTAAGGTGGGGATTAGAGGCTCGCGAGCAACGCTTAGCTCGCTGCTGCTTTGCTTCTTTTTTTCTTCTCTTTCTTTTTTTAAGCGAGCAGGTGATTTATTTGGTTTAGTAAGTTAACCGGAGATTTGTAGTTGACGCGCTGTTTTATGCGGTTGCTTAGGAGTAGCTTGTGGTTGGTGTGCCGTGTGATATCCTACTTTTCCTCTTGCTCGAAATTAAGAGCTGGCATTCTCGATTAAAACTGCTTCTTTTTCAACGTTTTATTGTGAAATTGAAAAGATGTCGATTGTTTGATATTAATTATCATCCGAGTATATGATATTCGATTTTGAGTAGAATGAAAATTGTAAAACTGTCGCTTTGTACAGCTTCAGTATATTGACGCTTTTAACTCTTTCATTAAATTTTTGTCAAAGGAATACTCGGAAAATAGATCAATTATATTTTACTTTCTGTTTTGTATATTTTACCCTTTTTTCACTTGGACTTCAGCCGAGGGAAATAATCAAAGAGAGTGTATATTTACCGAAGCGCTGAGACTCAAGTTCAAAATCGGTTTATTTGCCAAACCTTCAGAGGCCCTTTCATATTCGACTTATGTAGAGGCTCTTAAGTGCAAACATTAAAATTGATCCTGCGCAAATTATCAAAGCACTTTGTGATGTCTCTTTGACCTTCAAACGAATATATCACGGCGTACGCAAACCTCAATTATTATTTTTATTAATTTAATAGAAACTGGGATCGTGTATTTTAAATATTCAATAAATTTCTATATTAAAAAATTAAATAACTATATTAAAAATATTAAAAAAAATGCAGTTTTTAAAATTATTTCCTCTTCGAGCGTGATATGCCTTTTCAGCCGGTTACAAATACTGAGAATGTATTTTCGTTACAGATCCACATGTATGTTATTTACAAAAGTAAATGTTATGAAAACGAAATTCAATTATCCGAGTATTAAACGAAAAGTTGTAATATATATGTATAATACATAATATATTAATGAATTAATTACAATACATAACAATAAAGTATTATGTTGTTACCGAACACATTACAATAGTGGATATTTTATGTTATTAATATTACACCAAGCTTTCAACCACGCACTCGGGAATAAAAAACATTCTCCTCCGCTTTCTAATAAAATGAATACATTGGCCGCGCAGAGTGTATACTCCGGCCAAACTTCCCCAATCTATCGCATAAACCAGTGCAACATTCGACTAAACTTTCCAGTCCACGACCTCATAAAAATCGTTCCCTCGCAAAAAAAACGAGAAAGAGAGAGGAAGCGAGAAAAAGGGGAATAGCAGAGCTGGACGCAAAAACTTCGGTAGCCGCAGGCTCAATCAATCATAGGTAGGGCGAACACGGGAGCGGGCCGCTTTCAATAAAACTACATCTAAGGCTTTTCCCACCAATAACGATCCGCGCCAGACTTGGTCAAGCCGAAGAGTCGGGGGTGGGTGGGCTAGAGAGGTGGTCGACTCTCCGGTTCCCGAGAACGGTCAAAAGTGTATAAGAAGAAGGAGAGAGAGAGAGAGAGAGAGGAGAAAATGTAGAGAGGTAAGAGCTCGTGGAAAAGCATAAAACGCATTTTCCCAGCCACGACGCGGCTGCAGTACTGCTCGGCCGTCTCTCAGCATCTCGGTTTTCCCTCCCACGTAGCGTACCCCCCGCGCGCGAGTTACGGGGTATTTCTGCCGATGGCTGCTTCGGAGTTCTCTCCTATTTACCGAGTGGCTCGGACCGCGCGCCCAAGAGAGGTGTGTACGCGACTCGTATATAGCTGAGTGGAACTTGGCCGATTTAAGGAAGGATGGAGGAAAAATAAAGAGGGGCGCCGGGGGACAAATGGCGGACGAAACAAGAGAGTGGCCTGGAAGGAGGGCCGATTCAGTTCGGTTTCTTGGCAAATACGTTCACCCAAGCGCCCCACCCATTCCTTATATACTTTTCACGAATCAAAGCCCCGACGGCGTTGTTTTTGTAAGCTCTGCGCTAGGGTATAAGATCGACGAGAAGTTTGAGCTCCTTTACTGGGAATTTCAAGAGACGGCGAACTCGCGCTCGCCGGCGCTTATTTAAGCATTAGTACAATAAGCTTACTCTGATTTATTGAGAGACGAGAAAAATGACTGATCGTGGCTGGAAATTGAGGTGCGCGTGAAGGATGGGCGGATAGATTTTTATTTTGCTAATCGCATATATGTGTTTATTAAATGTTGGATCATACTTAATTAGTACATATATGTTGCTTTGATTACGTGACCATTTTATGCAAAGTTAATTAGATTTACTTTTATGTTTACTATCTCGTAGAATTTGTGTCATTTGATGGTAATTACGAGAAACACTCAATACGTTGAAAATGACCTTTCAATAATTTAAATTTCTAGCTTTCCAGTTGGAATAATCCATCCTCGCATCGGTGAAATTTTTGTATTAAAATAAAACAACATTTAAAATGTACGAGCTTTCCGTATTTACCAACTTGTTATCGAAATAAATGTAAGGTAACTTTATCAAATCAATATTATTTTTTGATTTCATTCTGTTGATTTCATAAAAAAAAATTGTTTTCAAGAATACGCGTTTATTAAAATTCATCGTTGATCGTAGGATTAGTTATAATTTATGATTAATTATTATTATGAAGACAAATATACATCAAAAACTTTATCGCGGACTAGTTTACTCGACTTGTTAGACGTATTTTCTGAAATTATCGCTACTTGGGAATAAAGTTATATTAGTTAAATAATTTAATCCCTATTTGAATATTTCTCCAACGAATTCATGGAAATGTTATTACAAGTATGACTTGCTAAGTTTTCAAGCAAATTAGATATTTAATGAACTAGAAGCAATTTGAATATTCAAAAACGAAATTCTACAAGAATATATAAGTGCCAATTTACAATTCACAAGTTTCCGCAATTTAGCATGACAATAAAATTTATACAGTATCTAAATAAATGTTTATTATTAATGAGAAATTCGTACTCACAACAGCTAAAATACACGTTTCTTGAATAAACTTCAGCTAAAGTCACTTTGATCGTGGCATCCCATCCAGACTTTGCGCGCACCTTTTTCACATTCGATTATTTCGCATATAGTATGAATCGTCATTTCCACGCGATCGCGCATCAAGATCCGCGACGCACATAATAATAGGCACTCGCGATCTCGAATATTATCAGAATAGCACTAAACAAGTGGGCTCTTGCACCGGCCAGGCACCATACACGATAGTAATTAGCTAGTAATTAGCGAGTTCTCAGTTATCCCCTTTCGCGCTTACAGACACACACACACACACACGCATACACACAGACGCGTAGATACAGCGAGAGGCGCGCACACGAATTCCGGCGCAGTGTCGATTTCCAATTAGCGTGAATGCGGTTTGCCAGTTGAACCGAGACGACGTGGCCGCACGCGCGGCATAAGATTGGAAATTCACCCTGGTGCACCTCTCGTCCGTCCGCTGGTCGATAAACAGCCCTATAGGCAGGCCACCTATCTCTCTATCTCTATCTATCTCTCTAGGCTTGGATAGCCGTGCGCCATGCCTCAAACCCGTAGACCCTGCACCTCTGACCAATGGGGCGCTCCGCACGAAATCCCCATAGTGCGATCCCAACTTGACCGAGGCCGCTGCCGTCCCCGCCGCCGCCGCCGCCGCCGTCGCCGCTGCTGCACCGCTGCTGCTGCGCGAATTCGCCGGATGGTTTGGGGGCCCCTTTCGGCCACGAGCCGACGAGCAAACGGCTCATTAAGGACGGTAATTAATATCGCCCCCCCCCCATCCCCCGTTTGGACTATATACATATACATATATTTTGGCAGCTGATCTACTGGCGACGTGCTGCCCTTAGGGAATTCATGTAGGACGCCGAAGCGCGAAGGGAAAAATGGGAAAACTCGCGGACGTCGCATCAATCTTCATTCGTGTTATTTGAATTAGTTGGGATGTTGATATTCATTGGATTGAAATCGTTATATTTCAAAAATTCGAGAATTTTTTCATTGATCAAAGTAATGGAAGATCATGTAAGCCTGGGATGTAATATTTAGGTGTACTTTGAAAATAAAATGTACAGTGGATTAAGCCAACGATCGAATGAAAAAAATTAACCACCCTAAAAAGAAATAATACTTCAATTTTAAGAACGCAGCAATTACATTAGAAGCCATACGCTATCGATAAATGCCCACCCGCGGGGATCAATCAATTATGCAAAAGATACGCGCAGAGATCATTAGCTCGATCAAAGGTATACGTGCGTGGCGCGCACCACGCACTCATATGCTGCCGCCGCGCCTCTTACGAATTCACAAGTAGGACGTGGTACCGAGAGATAGATTGTGGTAAACCGACAACGCAAAGTATGTTGAAACCACAAAGCTCGGAGCTGTATATAGCATTTCTCTCGATATCGATATTGTCAATAATCAATGGGCTCCACCAGCTAACGTTGCAAATATGTATTTGTTCCCAATGTACATTACAACGTCGATATGACGTTAATAATATGGTGCCGAAACTGGACTCGATCCTGTCTCATTTTCCGATGCTGTAACGCTCTATTTCCCCTTGTACGTCTGGCACACAACGTGATTTCCGATGCTGCGGATATATAGGTACAAGCGCGTTCTGAAGTCGATGAAGACGTTGCCGTCGCTTTGTGAAGCAAATTGATTTTAATATTGATGAGACTGTGTATAGTCGAATTCAGGCAGGTTTGTCGTCGCGTAACTTTGAAGATTGCCAGTGTGTACCGACTAGATGCGCGCCCATGGCTTTCGGGTTATGTATGCAGTATGTTACGTTGCTGCTTAGATGCTCCGCTAACTCGGCACATGTTTTTCAATCACACTACAAATTGGAAAATATGTTGGTACTATTAGCTTTTGAGTATTAGAGCATTTTTTTTATCATACCTGGCGGTACTGTATTGACTCCACGACGATAATGAAAAAGTTATGTAAAATAATAAATTAAACTGTATCGGATCGAATTGTTTCAAGTCGTTATCGAGCCACGTTAGGAACGCGGTGCATTCACGCATGCGCCAATATTTACGCATTCAATTATGTGAGCGCACATGTACCAATTCGTGAAAACTGAGACAAGGGCGCCGAGATGTAATTATAAGAATAAGTAACTATAAATATAGAAATGAATATTTAAATTATTCTAGAGATATGGACTACTCACGTTGAAAATGTATGCGTATCAAAACTCGCTTATTACTCTATTGTAATTTGAAATACATACATAAATTATTACCAACATCAATATTTCAAGTGTTCTTACTTACTAATCGCTAAAAAATTACAGCTCGTATATCATTACCAGGAACAGTATTTCTAAGAAATTATTATTAGAATAGCTTACCTACAATCGATACAATATTTTATAAATCAACAAGTATTGCTCATATTTTATAAATAGACTGTGTCAGTAAGGTGAATGTTCCAATTTCTACTTATGTCCATATTTCTAGACTCTTCGTATATTTTATGTTATTACAAATACCAAATGTATTACTAAACTATTAAAACAGATAAAGGTTTAATCGATTAAAAAGTATTACTTATAAGACCATGAAGTAAATACAACACCTATAACAGACACAATATTATGAAAGCAGAAATTGCAACATTCAACTTCTCTCGATAAATTTTTCTTTTCTTTTCAGGCACGACCGCTATACGGTAGTGCATTATATTTTCGTCATCGCACAAAGTGTTAAACTACTAAAATCACATATTTTAGCATACAACAAATTTCTATTATGATAAAAAATGATTTTGAGCAATTTTGATTTTTTTTTTGGTGAGGATCATGTATGTATGTACGCTGTCAAGTTAACCGATTTTCTCCATGAATTTTTGACGGATCGTTCCTATTTTAGGCCATATCCATCGAAAGGCTTCGATATGACACACTTTTTAAAAATGTCGAAAAAACCGGTTTTTAGCTATAACTTGAAAAAAAAATAACATACCTTAAAATATAAATAGATAAAGTGCATGAACTAGAAAAAAATACGTCTTTTTTGTACAGTAAACTTTTCTCTAAAACCAATTCCTTCCAAGATAACAGAGGAAAAACGGTAAAAAACGCTTAAATTGGTTAAACAAGACCGGATTTTGGGCATCACAATGGAACCAGTTGTAGAGACAGCAAATGAATGCGAACGCGAAGCGCGAGTAATGACGTTTTGTAACTTGAATTAATGAAATTTCACTGACTGAAATTAATGTATATTTATTGTCTTTCCCAGTGAACGTTGCACAAGTTTACTGATTAAGAAAAACATTTTTAAACAATTATTATATTATACGTATGCGTGATAATCTCGAGCGAAAACGCGATGGGGGATGCTAGTTATTAGTTAATTTTGTCATATTTATTGTCAAAGTATTTTTATTTTATACTATAGTGTTTGTATCAATTGCCTGAATTCTACATTATTCATTATCAAAACTTATTGAATTTGTCATAATTTAAAATTTAAAATCTACAATTGTTGATTGCTTTTAATAAGATTTCTCAACTCCTGATTATTATATATACTCATTAAAATCAGCACAGGAATATCTGAATTATAGACTTAACTTAACAAGAAATTTAATATTCAAACTCAATTTAAACTTTGTTACATCGATCGATTTTTTGAATAGGCAAACGTTTCAATTAATAATACTGACAGGAAGTATATTGTAATTAGTTTAAAATAATTATTGGTATACTTAATCCAGATTTTTGGATAAAAAGAATAAGTTACTGTTATAGATTACTTGTTTTTAACTTATTGCATGGATACAAGGCTAAGAGAAGGAAAAAAATATACAGGAAGACCATTAATAAAGTTCGGTCGTTAGGGAGAAAAATTTTCCATCCCTTTAATTACTCCCCACAGGACGTGTAAAGACGCCAACGCGATCTGGTCAAATCGGTAAATCAGGAGAGAAGCTGACTACGCGGCAGTTCCGTCCGTCAGCTCATTGAATCGAAAGAGGGAGCGATATAGAGATGGGAGTGAGGAACGGAGAGAGAGAGAGAGAGAGAGAGAGAGAGAGAGAGAGAGAGGAGACGTATATAGGGATAGAGGGATTTAACGTATATAGATCTATAGGTTTGGGATAGTTGGGTTCGCAAGCAAAACCAGCCCCTTTTTGATCCTCTACACGTACACGAGAGAGAGGGAGAGAGAGAGAGAGACATACACAGATCCCCAGACCAGAAGCATAATACACGTGCGCGCGCTCTCGCAACTGGGAAGCTCTCCTCTCATTAATAATAGTCGCTGGAGCGCTAGCCACCCGTTGACGTGAGAGGCACATAAATTCTCTGGCTGACGATCGCTCACATTGCGGATGAGCCTGAGAAACGAAAATTACCATTTCCCTCTCTCTCAGCCTCTCTATTTCTATGTGCGTCGCCAATGCCGTTTCCGATTTGATTGAGCAAATAAAAAAAGGAAAATATTGTTGGGGAAAATGTGTGTATGTGAAGCGAGCATGAAGCACGAGGGTATACAGCCTCGTGGATTTGTTTGTTTCTGTTTTTATTTTGCCTCTCTTTTTTTATAATTGAAGCTTCAAAATATGGATGACTAGTCTGGCAAACAATAATTTTAGCGTATCGAAATTTCTATTTTATTTTGTTTACGCAAGTTTGGGGAGAAAAAAAACTCTAGTATAAAGGGAATAAATTGAATTTATCCAATTTGTAGTAATAGAAATCATCGCACGTGATAGTTTGTGGTCACATTAATTTATTTCTGTTTTTGAATTACGTATAAAACAATAACCATAACAAATATTCTTACCGTACGGACATGTCAATAAACAAATAAATGTGTCACAGCTCATCATATAACTAAATATCATGAATAAATGCAATGGGACAAAAAATAATTTACCATCACTCGCATAAACAGTCCTATTAAGCACATTAATTTCTCACGCGTCAGACTCCAGCCGCTGTCAGAAGTAAGCGCGAGACAAACGCAACAACACGACACCACCACCAACATCAGCAGTCGGCGATATAAATTAATAAGAAAAGTTGCGATGAATTTAGCCGAGGTCTGAGTAATTCAATTCTATCCATACAGGATTAAAATCCCCTAGGAGGGACTTGGCCGGCCGAGACTACGTCGGCGTGTATACGTGTGCGTCCCCACTTGTCCGCCACCCTCAGCCCCGGAAAGGTTAATTTAACTCGTGTATACACACAGATACACGCACGTTTCCCTGGCGCGCGCAAAGGATAACTGACGCGTAATCCCATTCGATTGGGGTAGAGACTAGTGAGCGCAGCGGCGGCGGCAACAACACCACGACCGCCAGCAGCGTTTCCCTCGTGCGATACACGCTGTATATTACGCAACGGGCCTAGGCGCGTAATTATTTCGCTCATCCAATATATTGCAATAAGGGCATGGACTATACCGGCCGTGCAACGCCGTTGTTATTGTGTGTGTGCATGTAGCCGAGTGCTAGGCGCGCGCCGCGCTCGCACTCCTGGCTGGTAATTAATAATCGCGAGCGTGACAAAAAGCCTGCCGTTGTGCGGGCGGGCTCGTGTATACAAGAGGGCCAAGTGCGTCCACCTCGTGCGCGGATACTTGACCGAATGCCGCCGTTGTTTATAGGCTGGGGGAATGACCCTTTTTTTTGAGAGAGTGAGAGAGACTGGATTTCGGGGGGCTGATATGCTATGGGGTGACGAGGGTTTGATTTGGTTTTAGGATCGGAAATATGGCGCTTTTTTGTCTTGCGTTATGTGGAAGAGGAGTTTTGAGCGATTTTGATAATTCTGCGATAGGGGATCTCTTTATCGAAGCATATTTGAATTAGATTCGAATTTTAATTTCCTACCTTGTAAATGGTACCTTTGTTATTCCTCCGAACTGAAATCTCTAATAGTGCGAACTTTAATTTTAATTAATGAAATATGAATGAATCGGGAAAAGTTGTAAAGAACTTATTTAAAAATTGATTTCAGATAATGCATCGCTGTATTTTTCTATTACTATCGGTTAAAGTATCGTTTTAACGGGATTAAATATTTTCAGCATCTAAAATTGAAAATAATCCCTCTCATATCTACTGATCTTTATCCTTCGGAAACTTTTAAAATACTCTCTACCAGCTTGTGCGCGTTTAAAAATAATACAAACTTATACTTGCAATATAAAAAAAAACTACGGCTAGAATCCACAATCGATGCACTGACCCTTTAATGATCGAAATACACTTATGGTTCTGGCGAAAAGTAAAAGTATAACTCCGTGGAAGAAAATCTTTCTATTTTCCACGGAAAAAGCGGGACTTCTAGTTTAGAGGAAGAGAGAGAGAGAGAGAGAGAGAGACGCCCAAATACATTGAATTAGATGTCTCAAAAATATTTTTGCCGTCCGGAGGAGTTTCGCCCAGCCAGCAATCCCAAGGCCCTCTTGGCTCACGTATACAGATACAGCACACACACACACACAGATATATATATATATACAGTAGTTCGGCAGAACAAGTTCGCTGATTCGATTACGTGACCTGCAGATGATGTATGATACAAGGAAAAAGTCGCGGCGGCAAACGCCGTGAGACCTCGTAAGTTACCAGTAAATCGAGCAACTCGACACCGAGCGACTCCCCCAAAGACATTCCTTTTGCTCCATCTTCCCCACTCTTTCTCCCTCTCGTATACGTGTATATATGCTTCATATATATATATATACGTATATAGGTATAGAAGAGAGGGACATTTCGATCGGACGCAGCAGACATAATCCTAACCTAACCCAGTTTACCGAAGGGGCAAGCAGGACCTTAAAAAAAAATCCATAAATATCAGCTCCTTTTTCGGTCCATTTAGCCGGAATCACGCTAGGTCAAAATGACCCAGAGGATCGACGTTTCGATGCCGGCCGCGCTCTCACGCTACGTGAAGTCCCTTCTAACCCTTGGGCTAAACTATATATATACATAGCTGTACACTTCTGCACGTGTACGTGTGAGCGCAAGTATATAAAAGTGGATTTGTTCTATCCTCGACAAAGTACACCCTTTAAAGTTTAAGTGATTTTTAGAAAATTTCGCTCGAGCTCCTCATCCGAGTAAGGGATGTAATTATGTAGAGATATATCGGAGCGTATAAATATATTCTCATCTACCTCAGCTTTTTTATCTTTCGTTATTTGAACTTTTGGCGTCTTGAAAGTCAAAGAGATAATAAAGAATCCAAAAATATAAATATTACTTGCAAGTCCGGTCATATTTGTCCTTTATCTACTTACACCTTTATAGACACATGTTTAATTCCATACAAGTCGATATTATCCCTGTACGTAAACTCGAGCAAAGTTTAATAAATGATACTTTATTTAAGAGCAGCTGAAGCGCTTCATTCTTTTAGAGCTCCCACGGTATAGTTTTCCCTCCTGCATACATAAATATAAATATTTCATGATAACTAGTCGGGCGCTATCGCGAAGTAACAAGGATTTTATATACTATAATAAACTACGGTGATTTACAGTATACATGCATTGGCGAAAAGGGTGCGCAGTTACCTCAAAAAACGAGCAGCGAGCCAACTATATAGGTATATACTCCTCCCCGCCATAAAAGAGCCGCGAGACAACATCTCAAATTATACGCAAATAATAAACTTGACGACCAGAAAATATACGAAAATTCGCGCGCTCATTAGATAGAAATGCGCACATTTATGGGAGGCGAGCACGCCTCTTATAACGGACGATAAACGTTCGACCCCCCCTTAAAAATTTTTATTATCTCGCCTACAAATAGACGCACAATTCCAGTCGCACGCGTTGCACCTTTAGCATACCGCAACAAATAAGGGGGTCATAGGATGCAGTCCGTTCATCACAAGATACGCGGGGGGGAAATTCCTCGAGTCGATTTCCCATTATGTATGGCCATAACATTCGGCGCGTGTGTGAGAGAGAGAGAAAGCCGCACAAGGAGGAATACGTACAGCTGTAGCACAACGCTTCTATTAGACTAGATAGTGTGTGTATGTGTGTGTGTTTTAATGTTCGGGATAGCGCGCTCGAAGCCAAGTTGCGCGTATTTTTCGAGCGAAATATTACGGTCGCGTGTCCCATGGATATGTACGTCTTTAACTTTCCCCAGCAATAAAGGCGCAGTTTATGCGAATTTATATGGTGTTTTGTGTATCCCGTCGTGGTGGATGTATGCGTTTTCTCTGCTTCCGCGCTCCGAGGCTCAGCGACTACTCTCTACTTCTCCCATCATCTAGAAATATGTATGAAAAGCGTATATTTTATATAGGTGGCTTTAAACGCTGCCGAATATAGACGTAAAGCCCAGGCTGTGTGCATAAGCACACATTTCGCGCACACGTGTACGCGGAGTGCGCTGTACACATTTGCGGTCTGTGTGCTGCCTCTTCAAGTTGGCGAACACCCTAGCGAGAGGAAGAACTTGATGTTTGAATTTTCTTGGATTTTATCATTATTAATATTGATTATGATAGAACAAACTGAAATATACGCGTATTAGTTATTCTACACCGCTGACCAGTATGTGGGCATGTGGTTTTTAAGACACTTTATATGTTTAGGCTTTATATGTAAGTATGTATAAAATATATCGTTGATTCGGTAGAAAAGGGTTCTGTCTCAACTTTTCTGGTCGAAAGGTGCTGTCTCACGAAGATGTTTATTTCTTCCAACTTTGTAATAAATGTTATATCCCAACCTTGTTCTTAGTTTAATCAAGGAGCTTCAGAAACATTATGCGGCGAGGCTCCGCTCACACCTCCTTCCTCTCGCGGCCACCAAAGTCAACGATTTGTTTACATTTTAAACTGTTTATTTCTGAGATGATCGTCTGCATTACAGTATCTGCAAAAATCGGTTAGTAAATCATATTGAAAAAAATTCAGACACTATTCTTCAATTTTATGCCATTCTTTCATTTTTATTGAACCCTCGAACCTCCTTAACTGAAAAAAACAATAGGTTTGGTATCCTAGCGTGAAATTTTCACGTAATAAAAAACCGTTTTCGCGAGATAGAACCTTTTTATACCGATCCGACGAAATTAAAAATTCCGAATCCTTAAACAAATTGAATAGTTTGCGACCTGAACCCATCATATAATTGCAGAAAAATATTTTAAAATTTTAGTTTGTAATGGCTACGCATCGACAATTTTATGTTTCAAAATGATTTTTCTCAAAAGAACTAAATTATTTTATATTACAAAACACAATTAGAAGTATCTTCACGAGAAACAGTAAATTGCTAGTTGTATTTAATTAAAGCCTAATGAATTTTGATTACCGGTCCATCGAGTATTGGAATTAACCAATTCGCGGATTCGAAGGTAAACTCCATAACACCGCGCTCAAAACATACTCTCGATCCGTTCACGTGTAGTTTTAGTAATTCCTCTAGGAACCATACGCTGAATGGCAAACAATAAAATTCGCCCGTAAAAGTATTAAATTGTAAATAGAACACTCGATCTGGCAATCATACTTCGGAATTGAAGTGACCTTACAGTCTCGTAGGCAAAGACAAAGGCTATACGAGGTAACGTAATATCCCGCCTGGTCGCTTTTTTCCGACCGCTTGTGTCGCACTGTTTTCCTTTATCGTTCGATATTTTCTATTCGATCTCTGATCAATTCGATATCGAGATGAGAATGGATAAAAGAGAGTTTTCGTCACCGCCATGTTAAATGATCCCTGGTGATATCGTTAGACTTTACCGATGTTGATTGGCGAAAGTATAGGTATGGCACGAGATATCGTTATTTTAACGATGCAATCGAAGGACTTCCGTTAATTTGAGCTGCTTCAATCATTCTGAAAAAGTACGAGATGTAGCGAAGGTATTGTATGTGTAAGGTAATTGGAGAAAAATTATTTTCACTGTAACTTGAGTGATGCCGTGGTTAACGGAAATAAGGCACAATTTGGTCTAAATATAATTGACTTTACCGGATGCCATGATTACATATTTATTTATTTTATTTGTTTTTTTGTTTATTTATTAATACATTTGCAATATATAAATTCTATTACTACAACAAATCCCTTATTACCAAGTTAAACCTAGGAATAAGCTAATATAAAAATATATAGCGTATTCGGATGAATTTAAGAAAATGTATTGTGATCTAGCTAATTGCGACACATCCCCATATCTATCTTTTTCGTTTATTCGATATAATTAGTTCTTAAAATATAAATTGATATAGAGGGAAGTTTATTTGCACTCAACCCCTTATTGAATCCGCAGCCCTTCAGTTATAATACGCATTAATTAATATATTTTTTTTTTAATTCGCAAGCTCGCAGAAATGAACAAGTCTATAAGCTGCTTTTAAAATATTCTGTTACGAAATGTATAAGTAAGTTATAGAATTCGAAAAATTTGATTATATTTTATATAATTCGATTTTACTTTACATTTTTAAAACTTCGTTATTTCTCAAATTGAATGTGGTGTCAATTACGCTCTACTTCGTAAAAATATTATTAAAGTACATGAAATCGTAGAAAGTATGCTGCTAAATATGATGAAACCTGTACCAATAGATGATGTTCTATATACCAATTGAATTACAAATCAGTTATCGTCCGAATTGGATTTAAGAAATGTTGCATAATACATCTGAAATAGAATTGAAAATTTCGTATAATATGACTGGTATATATTTTACAACATTCTTTTGCACGTGAATCGAAAATTCGTGATAAAGTACAGAATTTATGTAAAGCTCCTCGGCGCTGCTCAAGCATGTAAATTATTTAGCGCGGACGATAATAATATACTCTTATTCTTCTGCAGCGTAAATCAAAGTGAAACAAATTAAATAGAGGCTGATGATAAACGCTTGAGCGGCGGGGAGGAGCGGAGGGGGGGGGAGGGAGAAAAAAGGCGCTCGCGCGCAATGCGTGAATGAGATAAGCGGCAGAACATTTAAAGAGAACACAATAGGTCATTTTTGAGTTAAGCGAAAAGTTAAAGCTGCAACAAAAGACGAAAGACGGGTCTTGGGTAGCGACAGCGCGATATGGAAACTTCCAGAGAGAGAGAGAGAGAGAAAGAGATAGATTCTCATTCAAATGATAAAGAGAAACAACGAACGGCACAAACGAAGCGAGGCGACAAAGGGATGACGATAGAAATGAGGGAGCGAGAGGCCGAGTGAGGGAGAGAAAGACGAGCGGAAACGCTAACTTCGAACCTCACCTAACCTAGACTCCTTCTCTCCCTCTCTCGCGCTCTCTCCTACTCCTCCTCCTCTTCCTCCTTCTCCTCCTCCTCCTCCTCCTCCTCCTCCTTCTCTTTCTCTTGAACCTCTCCCACCCAAACGGCTGTGAGATTTATATGTTTACACGCTTCCATGGCAACTTTCTATCCGATTCTCAACCCCTTCATTTTATTTTATACCGCTCTCACGCTCTCGTCCTTCTCTCCCTTTTTGCCCTCGTCCTCTTTTCCACTCTCTCTCTCTCGCTCGCTCGCTCTCTCGCCTTCTACTTTACTACTCTACTTTTCCGCACTCGCTCTCCCATCTCCGGCCTTTTGCTCTCTCTTTCTCTCTCTCTCGCATTCTCTGCCTCCTGACCCCCCCCCCCCCCCCCCC
>UELU01140022.1:567-21490 GCA_900490025.1 Megastigmus dorsalis | reverse complement strand
GATGATCGAGGGTAGCTGCGGGTGTGTAAAGCGCAGTTCTCTGCGCGCGCCTGGTGTGTTACACGTACGTACACATCTGTAATGTAACTAAGGAAACGTTAGAGTCTAGAGCGTAGGTTTATTAGCATACGCCAATCTACCCCGTTTCGCTCCACTTCATCCTACCATACACCTCGATGAACGCCGAGGGGTTTATTATCTTATGGGTTATAATGGCTGCTGGTGCTGCTGCTGCGAACTGCGAAGAGAGAGCGAGGCTGAGCTTATAGCGCACGCGCGCGGATCGCACTGTTCGTTTATATATATATTACATTAAGCGTTGGATGCAGTAAACACTGCTCAATGGGGATATTAATTTCGTTTTTGCTTGTTACGCGTGTCGATGCGGAGGAGTTTACACTAATTACAAATGTAATGTACGTATGCGTCATTAAACTAATAGTTAACAATTGACGAGTAATTCGTTATTATATATATGTAGGGTATATGGTCTATTATCAAAGGCTGATATAGGAAAAGGAAATTTATTCGAATTATTTTAAATGACGCGTCGCTCAACTATATAGGTATACTTGATATATACATATTGTTTTATTTTCAACATCGTCATCGTCATCATCGTTTGCGATTGATCATAATTTGAAAAGATTCATCAGTCTTGCATTGATAAAGTATTCTAAATAAGCATTTATCTTCGTTGTCATATACGATTCCTTAGTTACTCGCTTGAAAATGAACGTTTTCCATTATCTATATACTTGTAAAAAAATCGGCGATAATAAATGTTCGGTTTCTAACGCTGTGCAATGATACACTATAGGATGATCTGGCTGTACAATCAAATCCAAAAGTTAGTCAAACTTAAACATTAAGCTTTTATGATTTGAAAATATGTTTTTATACAGAATATATACTAGTATTGAAGATTGAAACCGGATAAAATTGATTTAAATGTGTTTAAAAGTATTTTCTGACTATATAAAGATTAAGTTGTCAAACTTTTGGCTACGAATTTGCACTTTATTACCAGGTTAATCCTTAATTGCTTCGATTATAGCTTCTAACATACATTTTTTATCGTTGATACATGTTTAAAGTATAATTAGTTATTGTTATACATCGACACTATTTTTTCCTTATTTTTTTTCTCGATTATACGCGAATATCGGTATCAAATCGATATATATATTCTAGCGCGTGTTAAATCGACATTTATACCAATCAATAACTTTACAAACGCTCTTCTCAATCCTTCTAAAATGTTGCGGGTGATCTTGTATCGTTAAAATCTACTTATTCACAAACTTTGAAGCGTGCGTCATCGTTTCGACTATCGGTGCTGCACATAGTCATACACAATTTCCTTTCCACACCCGAAGCAACGAAACTTTTCATCGCGAGAACAAGGAAAAATAAGAAATAAAAACAGGTTCGGAACGAGTTAGAGGAAGAGCAGCAGCAGCAGCAGCCGAGGCAAGACAGAGAACAATATGTCTGAAGTTAAGTCGAGAGATAAAGAGAAGAGAGAGAGAGAGAGAGTAAGAGACTTGCGCGATATATGTATTACAGCTGCTGTGCAAGAGTATATGTGCGCGTGGGCGGGCCGCGCTCGTAGCTAAATACTGCGCGCAAGCGAAGTTTTCGTATTAATAATCGGTATAATAATTAGTATTTTCACGCGCGACTTAGCAGGAAGGATGCGTCCTCCCCACTCTCTCTCTCTCTTCGAATCTCTCGTACCAAGAGAGAGAGAGAGAGAGAGGTAACTTCGGGGATCTTGATTTTAAGTTGAGGCGCGCGCGCGCGCGCTAGAGAGAGAGAGAGAGAGAGAGAGCGAGCGTATATACGCGAGAGACGCGGAGCTATGAAGGAGGGCATATTTCAGTGCGCTAATGTCCCGCCAGATAAACTACAATATTAGCTGCCTGCTGCGCCTGTGATTTAATTTAACTTTGCCCCGGCGACATCCGCCTATCTCTCCTAGCGCCTCTCGAGCTATACCTATAACCACCTACACCTCTCAGCTCAAGCTGTACTCCCATCCACTGGCAATTCCTCGCGGCCGGGCGCAGCTCTATGTATTCGATTCGCTGTGCTTTGCTTTTCGAGCTCACGCTCTTCTGTAGTTATGTATGGGACGTTTTTTTTTCCAGCTAACGATGGGATTAACGATTAATGATTTTGAAGGATTTTCAATTCTGTACTCTCGGTTGAATAAATGCCATTGATACTATATTATCGTTGAGAGTAACATATCCTGTTTTTTTCAGAAAAAATTTAATGTACGATTAAATGAGTAAATATATGTATGTGACTTGAATGCACAAAGTTCGTAAGTACAGGAAGTATGCATACAGTTAATATTATTGATAAATATTATCTTGGCTATTATGAAAATTGTAAGAATTATTGTATTATAGGAGGACTAAGAGATATGGTAGCTTTAAGTAGTTATTATGTCATATAATTACAAACAAATTATTTTTATTGTAAAACAACACGAGTAATCAATTTTTTTTTTATATTTGTCAAACAACAAAAAGGTTTAGAGGTTTTATAAAATAATATTTAGTAATGATGCTGGTGGGAAAACCATTGCAATTCCTGCCACGATACTTCTCAATGTGATCCTCAGCGTTAGTAAAAACCCTCTTCTGACACTAAAAGATCCCACCTGCAAATTCAATGTAAGCAATTATTTAAAAAATTTTAATCGTTAGGAAGTGACACATTAGAAACTAAAGAGTAATTTTCAAACAAATTCGTATCGTATAAAATACCGCCATCAAGAAGTGTCTTGTTCGAACATTGAACATGTAAGGTAAAATCACGTTAACCATAACATGCAATGGAACTGGCAAATTATGCAACGCTTCTATTTCTTGTGTACTATTCATGTTGCACAATGATGCAATTGGAAAAACAAATATTTTTAACAACCAATTTTGAAATGTCAAGTTCTAAATGTCAACTGAATAAATGATATTATATGTACCGCGCACCAACGTATCGAATAGTAAAAAGAAAGAAATAATTTACGCCTCGTTGCAAATACTTATGCGTAATAATTTTTATCATTCTGCATTATCGGTAAATGTGCTGTGTTTAAATGAGTAGCAAATATGATTAGAACAAAAGACGCAGTGCAATAAATTCTATTTCGAAGCAATTTTTTTTTTCTATTTACAAATCTAATTGGAACAAAAAATAAAAGATGAAATTCCAATTAAGAAAATGCTTCTTTCGAGTATACGCGAGTACACGCACAAACATAACTAAAAAGTAAGCGGCGCGCTTGAATTCTTCGGAAACTGCGTGAAACGAAAATTGAACCATCTTGTGCCCTCGCATAAAAAGCCCTTAACGCCTATAGCCTTAGACAAACTTTCTTTCTGGCCCATTGAAAGGCAAAAAAGAAACACACCTCCACTCAGCGACTGAAGCATTCAGCGGACGAGTGAGAGAGAGAAAAAAAAAGCGAAACACACAGTCGATGTATAATAATACACGCGACGAGAAAAGTCTGCGCCATGAAGAAGAAGAGAATCGCGCCAATCGTCGAGACGCGCGCGCCTCCGTTGAGTCGCAAGACTTGACTTTCGATTGTAACAGGATTAGTTCTCTCTCTCTCTCTCGCCTATAGGAGGTAGTAGTAGAAGGGAAGAGGGAAGGGATGAGGGGGTGATAATCAGGGATAAAAATGCGACAAGCGCCGGCATTTACGCTAACTAATGTCCTTCAACCCGCTAACCGAGTTATCCCGCAAGTCGACTGCCAGCTTTGTGTGTGTGTGTGTGTGTGTATACTGCGCCAGTAGGAGCGCGGCAAGTTTGTTAGTCGGATAATTGGCCATTTTCATGCTAAAAAGACGCGCGCGCGCTCGGGAACGGCAAAAAGGAGGCTGACGGCGCGTATATACGACTAGTCGCTCGAGCCTCGACGACTGCACTGGGATTTTTGGGGGGTTGCACGGGTACCAAGAGTGGAACAAGAGAGAGGAAGACTTGTGCTTCAAAGATGGATAAGTCGGTAACGGACTATAAGTCGATTATGTTTTTAAACAATTGTGGGCGAAACGAACACGACGCGCTTTTTGCGGATTATGGCTTTGTGCTTTTTGTCAGATTGGAAACATGTGTATAATAAGAGCATATGTTCTATATTCGCATCTCGCAAATAGTTGTAATTAAATGGGCTTTTGTGCGTTGAATTAGTTGCAATAATTGAAAAAGTTGCACTCCGGAAAAAACCTTGATAATTATTATCTTAAGATTGACTAGGTAGTGTTGATAAACAGAGAAAGCTTGCATCAAGCTTGAGAACATGTGTGGGTAATTCTTTTTCTACATTTTGGGCATAAAGTTTAATTTTTCGCAAGTTGTGTGTGAAAATATGTATGGTTTAAATTTCAATCGAATCGTCGGTTCAGTGGAAAAATCCCCATCTAATTTAAATCGGTAGCCATGACACGAAAGATTAAAATTATAAATAAATAATAATAATGGTAATCTTACAATAATATTATAATATTATTATTTATTTATTTGTAATTTTAATTTTCCGTGTCATTGCTACTGACTCAAAGTTTAAAGATAAAATATGCTCGCCAGATAGGGCCTTTTCCAAACACAAATTGCAGATGTGTCCTTTTCCAAATTCAAATTTCAGATGGGGCCTTTTTCCACCAAACCGACGAAATCTTCTCAATTTGTGCGATTGTCACCCTTGTCGAGATATTTCTTCTTCGTTCAATAATTTCGATAATGTAACTATTATATTTTAAATTCTGTGCATTACGAAGTGCTACTTTACGTACATACGTATAAGCACAAAGTAGTACTTCAGGTGAAATCTTGCTTGAAAAAGGAAGCCTTCGAATTTATGGTATCGGCAAAGTTTAACAAACCATCGCCTCACGTCTTTGTATCGAATAAACTATTTTATAGCACTGCGTGGCATACTCGCTACGCTCGGGCGCTATCTTCACGGTGCAATAATGGTCTGCTTATGGCACCGATAGGCGTGACATCGGATTTATGTTAGTCAGTGCTATAAAATATTGTACGATACTCGTGTCCTAAGTAGCCCTTCAAAGCACGGCGTTTAGCGTCCTCGCTACGCTCGGGCGCTAATACACGCCGTGCCACTTAGACCACTATTATCGTAATATACTAATAACACTCGCTTTACCTGCACCATACTTAATTACATATCTGTCACAATAAGCATTCTGAACTTACGTCCGTTCAACTGTACATATTCTAAACTAAATAAACAAAGGTTTCACTGACACTATATATATGAACTCCGATGCAAAATCTTATTCCAAAAAATAGTTTCCATGCGAACGCGACACATCGATTAACATGTTTCCAGCTAACACAAAGCAATCGAAACCATATAACAGGCCAGTCGCTTAATCAGTGCACGAGTAAACGATCGTGCATCGGGGCAGAGAATCCGCGCTCGGACACATCGCGCGCGCACATCCTATAAAAAGGACAAAGAGGAATACGCGGCGTAGTTACAGGGGAAGGAAGTGAAAGAGAGAAAATATAGCTGGGGGTCTGCCGGTGGGCCGTCGGCAGAGCAGCGCGGGATATGTGCCGGGCGGCGATATTTGTCGGGCGCGCGCGCCCAGCCGTAGGTAACCCTGTTTGCGGCAATTTCTTGTTTCCATTAGGTTGGCCGGCCTGCGGGCTAGATATTCCCTCGACGCGAGCTCTCCCCTCCGCCCGCCACCCCCGAGCGCGTTCAACTTCCCATCCTAGAGAGAGAGAAGAGAGAGACTGTCGAGCGAACGTACAACGGGAGTTTTGTACCCCTGCAGGTTTATAACGGCCTCTTTTCCCTGTATACAGGCATCCCTGTATACAGGCTTCTTTTCACTGTGCGCGGATTGTGAATTTTTAGCCTTTCTTTTTTTTTTCTTTGTGAAGAGACAGATTATTTTGTCGATGCGACTTTTTTGCGCTCTTTTGGTTGATGTGGCTGTTACGAATTTTTTTTAAGCACTGTTTCTCGGTATGGATGTTATTTCCATTGTTTTGTTGCATGGTGCAGGTTTTCTAATTGGTTTTTAGAACTATTGCCCAACTTTATTCTATGTTCTAAAATATACCTATCTATTTACAGAAGTTGAGTCAGATATAAACGTTAGATCCATTTAACACGTTCCTTCCCACTGACTTTTTCTTTCGAGTAAACACTGACAGTATATACTGATTCCAATGAAATTTTTAACGTAACAGTAAAATAGGTAAAATGAAACGTTACATGTTTAAATGCTAAAATATATTGTTTATTCTCTGAAATAACTATTAATATGCCAATAATTTAATGTTTTATTTCTCTCGCACTCCACAGCCTAGACAGAGCGAAAAAAAAGCAATCAATCAATCTTTCTTCATTCTCTTGACTCTCGACACTCTCTCTCTCTCTCTCTCTCTCTCTCTCTCTCTCTATTTGTCATCGGGACTGAAACTTTGGGCGCCAGATCAAATGATGCGCGCCATCGCCCACAATAACACGGGTTAGCTGGTCCTCGCCCTCGCCAGTCGAGCTACCCGATGTTTGCTCGCTTTACTTCGCCCGCACTGGCCAACCCCAACACATAGTATATAGTGGCTTCTGGCATGCGTCCGCGCGATCGAAAATACCTCTCTCACTCTCTCTCTCTCTCTCTCTCACACCCCTTCATAATAACGTGTGTCTGTGTGTATACAGCCTAGGAGAAGATTATTAAACGCCTACAGTGTTTCTCGCGGATGATTTTGCAGTAAACGGTCAGAGAGTATGTAATTGTTTGTTCGGCCTATTCTCTGACGCTCGTTCGCTGCTGTATCGGTATTTTACATTTTTAGACTTTGATTTTATCGTCGATTCCTGATTATTTGTGCGATGTAACAAGGAATATGCATAAATTATTTTTTTCTAGTTTAGTAGTATGAGAAAAACAAATCAAATTTGACGACAGCCAGCAGACATTCCAATGGCCTAAACGGAGACCTTCATTATTGGTTATTATTATTTGCATCGGAACCTTTCCTAACATCATGTATATTTCCATTTTGCCTTTGGAAGGGTTCGTTTCTTCATTATTTGAAATATGTACAGGTTCAAAGAAGATGTAATAAAAAAGTTCGCCGGCAGGAGTATTTTGGGACTAGAATTCAGATTCATTGACTCGAATCGATTACAAATCAAATTTATTGGATAATAACTATTAGCTAAGGCGTATTTATATTCTATTTTGGTCGTGTGTTTTATATAACTCGTACCAGTCGAGATATACTTTCCGTGAAATTCCGTTTCAGGACGAATTGAAAGAAAGATATCGAGAGAAAGGAGAGAGAAGCGCTCAAAGTCCGCGCGTCTGAATCGAATGAAAAGAAAGCAGCTTTGAGAGAACTATAATTCGATTATCAGGAGTCTTAGATAAATATGCGTTGCGCTTTCCTTTCGATTACGCTGAAACAACTTTGGAAATACAATTTGCTCTCTTGCTGTCCAATAATAACTTGACTTTTTCACTTGTCCATTGTTTTTGTTCATCATACTTACTTCTTATTTCTTTATGTTGTGTCTTGCGATAAGTAAAAGTATCGCTCAATTATAAATTTGGAGTATAAATAACAATGTGAAAATGAATAATGTTTGTTATGCATATTTATTTTACTAACGTTTCATGTGTATCGAACGTTTGTAGCATTATTTTGCAGCATTTTTATGCATAATTTAGAGTTGCACAGAAATTGGGTATAAGACGGTTTTCAACAGAAAAAGAAAAAATTAATAAATAGTAATTATTATCGTTAAAAAAATGAATAATAGTGAAAATTTTTTGTATTCTATGCTATTTTCATATGTGAGCGGTAAAATAATTAAAGATTGCGTACACATAATCTTTTTAAAACTATTTTCCTTCGAGTTGGGCTGTAAGATAGTACAAGTACAAAGTTCTCCTCCTCGCATCATCCCTTTTCCCGAATCCCAATCAAAAACTCGAAAGAAAAGAAAAAACGCACAGCTCATTGTAAGTCGCGCGCACCACTAGTACGACAAAACCGTGGCCTCATAAGCGCGGCGATAATAAAAGCTTTGGGTAGAAGCCGCGCGCAAATCGAATGCTCGACGCTGGGTAAAGGTGGCGATGGGCGTAGCCGCGTGCAAAATCCGCTGACTTTCCAGCTGGCGCGTTTCCTCCTCTCTCACTCCCTATATATATCTATATAGGAAGAAAACAACGAGGCAAAACCCATCTAGTGATTTCACAGGCAATTATGCCGAAGGCAGCAGCTCGCGCGCGTCAGAGAGAGAGAGAGAGCGCAATAGAGAGTATATACAGAGCGGGAAGGTGGAAGGTGGAAGCGGCAACGGTGGCGGCGGCGGCAGCTCTCGTCGTCGCGTCGCTCCTATATAGCCCGGGCTCTACTCTCTTATTTAACGCCAATGTGAGCCGAGCAACACGCCTCGGCGCGCATCGGCCTCCGATCCCATTTTGCCTCCTCCCCTCCCGCCCCGAAATTGTCAATGATAGAATGGCAGATTGAAAACGCGCCACATTCAGGCCCCACTGTAATGTAAGCGCTCCACAGTTTTCGCCTTTATATTTTCTTCCTGTGCGCGCTTTCTTTCGCACACGGCACCTCTTTGCTCTACAACCCTGCGGCTGACGTGCCTATCCTATAGGTATATGCGGGATATCGAGGTACGCGACCTGTGCTTGCTTGGAGTATTCAATCGTATTTATTTAATATTTTATAATGATTTTGCCTTGTGTAATTGAGTTGAACTGCAATACTCGATAATTAACCTATACATTTCGGGTTACAGAAAATTACTTTTCTGATTAAATATGGCTTATCGAATTGTCGATGAAATTCATCCATAAAGTATACATTGCCTTGTGTAATTTTTACACTTTTAGAATATACCTATAACTATAAAAAAATCATTGTTCGTATCGTTCTTTGCCAAATTTCTTTTACAAATACATCAGTTTACACAAAATGTATGCTATCAATGAATAAATAAGTGGATGAAACGATATATTATACACGCGAATGATATACCTAAAACACTGTCCATTCGGCAATGGATATACACAAGAGACCGAGACATAAACTCGAGCAAACGTTGACTCAAGTCCGAGTCCTCTTCACTCACTCCTATATATACGAAAAGACACGCACTCGAGGTTGTCGAGCATGTGCATATAGCAAGCAGGGGACGGAAAAGCGGAAAAGGGCGAGCCGCGTACGCTCAAAGGGCCGCAAAGCTTCAGGGGGGCTTATATACAGACACGACTCGACTCGACTCGACGTGAGAGAAAGAGAGAGAGCCGGAAACTTAACGCATATCAGTGTCCCTCGCGGGATTCGCTCTTTATATACACGCACAAAAGCTGCGAATCGCACGGCTAACCCTTTTTCACGCCCCCCTCTGTTTTACTTATTGAAATCGATGCTGAATGCGACAGTTTCAATTCTCCATGTCTCTGGTTGTGTTCGAGCTCGCATTTGAAGTTCGAGCAAATTGGTCAATCCTCGATGATCAGGCTTGTGTAAGCAGATTTTTCGATGAGATTGATATATTTTGGATGGGTCATCAAATGAATGGGGGAGTCTATGGATTTTGAGCAAGAAAAGCATTAGTAGGCAGTTTTAAAGTACATTGCGATTGCATTTATATTGTATGATTTTTACTATAGGCATAAGATTGGTGAGGGGTACAGACCACAAACCTTACAGAATAATTTATAGTTTCCATTGTTTTCAATATTAGAGTAGTAATAATAGAGTAGAGCAGGGTAATACTGGTCACTCGGTGATTACTTGTGTACTGGGGTAGTAGCGAGTGTTTTAAAACAATAAATTGATTGACTCAATACCGCAGACTATATGAAATTAAAAGTAAAATATTATTCTTATTAGGTTCTAGAAAAGTTATATTTCGATTTATTAAATACTTAGCTATGCAAGAACTTAGTTTTTAGTGACTTTTTTCTAAGAAAGGATATTTATTACATAAGATTTTAAAATATTTCCTGGTACCAAATGATGATGGTATCGTTATTATAATATTCTCTTTAAATACACAGAATTTAAAAAAAAATTTCTTTGGCTCGATGAGATCAATAGTCTTTCTCAAATTTATTTTGTAAATTAAGTCGAGCAATAAATTCTTTTTCAACTTTAAAAAAAAATACTGTGTAAAATATTCCAAATTTGTTTAATTTGAATTTGAAAAACAACGTTCTATATGGAGGTCACTATGTTATTAATTTGAATTCTAGGAAAAGTATTAGAAATAGTTCTATCTTATATAAATTTTATTTAAAGAACTTTAGTATCGCGAACCTGAATTATAAATAATTTTACTCAGGAATTATTTACAGTTTGAAAAAGTGATTACCCCACAGTAATCCCGGACAGTTTGAATCATTTTCAAATAAAGTAGCTGCAAATTGGATGAACTGTATTTTCAGCTAAATTTTTCGTTTGTACATTGATAGTTGTCAAACATTAAGTAAGCGCCATTATCTCATTCTACCCTGTATAATACTTTCATGAAAATGGTGAGTATAATACGATTAATATGGTATCAGTTTTAAGAAGTGGCACAGTCTTTAATAAATGTTCTGAAATGATCTTTGCTGAGATAAATATTGTCGGACATTATAATTCGTGACGACAATGTTGACAATGTCAGTTAGAATCTCTATTAAGCGGCGAAGTCAGCCGACGTAATTGAGAGCAATTAATTCACAGCCGCTGCAAACGAAGACGTTTTCATTTTCGCTGATGATTCTTGCCCGGAGAATAATCTATCTTAAATAAGCCGCCGGGCTAAATCGCGCTTCTCATTCTCTTCCTCCCTCATTCTCACTTCTCCCTTCCTCGCTCTCTCACTCTCTCCCTCCCACCCTCTCTCTCTCTCTCTCTCATTCGCCTATGCTCCATTTTCATTTTTCCCATGCTAATCTTCCATTTTTCGTGCTCCTCTCCTCACCTTTCTTCGCTTCCATATTTTCCCTTTTTTCCGTCCCTCTTCTCTCTCCAGCGTTTTTCTTTCGAGACTCTTCTTCGGTTTCGCGAGTCGTGGCGTTTCATAACTACGAAGCTAAAGCAATCTTCTCGCTTTCCTTGCCTGTCTCTTTCTCTCTATAAGGCAAGGATTCAATTACCGAGGTTTGGTGCGGAAAATTTAAAAACACAAATTATAAGGCCGCCTTAAACGATGCCTTGGCTTCTCTGCCTGCGCGTCGGCCGTTAATTCACTTCCTAGTCTATGGCCAAATGCTCTTGTTCGTTTCGCTAACTCTCGTGTATTAATTATAAAAAATTAAAATATTTATAATAATATTTATTAACTATTGGTAGGATGTGATAACTAATTTTACACCACAATTAATCAATATAATCGAAAACAGTATCAGTAATCAGATTGAAATGCAAAGCTGATTATTTTATTAAAATAAAATCCTTTTAATCACTTCGTAATCAATAAAAAAAAGAAATATTTATATTGAAATATCGTATAATGACATTTTAAAGTAAACTTATGCGACCCCTGCAGTTATATCACAGATATCTATTGACCTAAATAGTGGGTTGCCTTTGTACAGGGGCATATAGTGCTTGGTGTAATACTGCATTTGGCACAAAAAAAATCGAAAGGGTCTTCATAAATTTATTATCTTTAAAATTTAAGGGTATTGGGGATATGGTTTTTGTGGTTCAAGGTGAATATTAATTTAGAATGCAATACTTTTCATTAAGTAAAATATTTATTGAAGTATATCTGTTCGTATAGCTTACATATATTTGTAGATGTATAAGTAGTTCTACGATTATATTAACAATATAAATTTTAGCGTCTTTGAAATTTTTTAAAAGCTAAATTTACGATAACAAAGCTTACAAATATCTTACTTATTAATATAAACTTTAGTAGACACTATTTCACTTTGCCTTTTAGTTCCTCAACACACTTTACGTAATAACTATTCAGCTGATTACTACGTTCAATCAACTCCCAGTTCCTCTCGCTAACATAATCACCTTTATGCATTAGCTTGGCGATATGCTTGACAAGCGTCTTCTGTACGTTAATATTATCTCTTGTAGTTACACTTTCCAAAACTAGTATGTCCATGTCGCACGTCGCGTTGACATCACTGCCGAAGTCTAAGAGTATGCTCGTTGCCCGTACTTTCTCAATCTCTGAGATAGGGGCCTTTAGGAGTAGATGCAGAGGGGTACGACCATACTCGTCTAAGAGGTTTGGGTGGGCTTTATGCTCCAACAAATATTTAAGCAAAGTTACTCTGCCTCGTTCTGCAACCAGGTGCAATGCTGTTTGGCCTTCTTCTAACGTTCTCTCATCGATGTTGGCTCCTCTTTCGATGAGAATTTGCACGCCACGCATATCCCCGCGTCTGACGGCTTTGTGCAAAATATTAAAGCCATCGACATCACGTTCGTTTAAGTCGATGTAAGTGTAGCACAGATGGAATATTTCTTGCGGAAGATGTCTCATTTGATAATGGGTTATTGTACTTACATCGATTCTAGCTTCATACTGCAAAAGACTTTTTACGCAGTCAACATTCTTATTCGAGAATGCTATATCCAACGGATATATCCCGTCGCAACTGATGTTATTTGCACTTGCTCCATGTTGCAGAAGTAAATTCACAATTTCTATATTTTTTTGTTCAACCGCGTGATGCAGTGCCGTGTAACCTCTTTCCGTGTCGTCTCTGGCATGAACGTTGAATCCTGATTCGACTAGTTCTTTTACCTTGGCTACGTCAAGACTCTGAACCGCTGCAATCAGTACTTCTGAACTGCTTGTCAGTCCCAAGTGGTTCATCATTTCGACTGTTAGTTTTAAGTAATATTTACTAATCGAAATCTGCTATCGAGAAACTGCTAGTTGGACGGTTCAAGCTGATATGTGCGCCGGGAACAGTTGCTGCTCAATTTATATCCACGGAGCTGTACGCTCCCCAATGTAGATATACTATGAAGGAAACGTGTCTAAATATGGCATTGAGTTAGAAGCCCTCAACCATTGTAGGTATTATGTTATTGTATTTTCCATATTCTTTTCTTTCATTATACCTGATATAATTGGGGTCCTTTTTGTTACCTTAGGTAGTCCAGGTAGCCCAGTGGTATAGCTGAAAGTGACATCTTCATGGCTGTCTATTCGATATGAATGCATACTCAAACACGCAAAGGTTTTAAGCTTGAGTATCATGCACCTATGCATACGTGAGGCTACTAATTGGTTTAAGGTTAGCTCGAGCCGAGGGGGGAGTATACTGCATGTATATACAAAACAACCTAAGGGGGAGGCTTTAACCACTGTCACACGAAAAACTCGCCTTACTCACCTCAGTATTAACGGCGCTGGTGTCAAGTGGAAAAATCTTATACCTACCACCAAGATGTTTGGTTATAATATAACAATCGCAGACCGAAAAAGCCCAATCTAAGGCACTGCATATTGCAGCGACAAAGCGTTTCCGATTGTCAGATTGGGCAAATAATGTGTAAATAGCACGTGTTTTTCTAAATGCAGCTGTGTAATAAGCACGATGGTGGTCGCAAAGCCGGGCGGCCATGACAGTATTCACGAGCCCACGCCGTGCATCTCTACTCCTCTGTACCTACTGGCCGCTTCATGACTGCGGCTTTCTGACGCATGGGCGCCATGACAGTTTCGATATGCCAGCACATGTGCGCGTCTTGACGCTTGCGTCTACTTTTTTTTTTAAGGTGTGGAGGTAGAGGAGGTGGAGAATGGAAGGGTTTTATAGATGCAATGAAGTTGAATTATTTTAACTTCTTTGCGTCAGTCGCAGAATTTGAATTTCGAATTTTGAAAGTATCTAAGTAAAAATCATATAAATTAATGTGAATCGGGAGATAAATAATATGGATAATGTGACAATTTTCATCAACTATAAATGATTTATATTTTATCATTTTTATCATTTATCAAATACAGAAAGTCGGACAAATTGCGACGCGATGCAGAAAGACATGAAAAATCAGTAGGCGTTTCTCTTACTCTCACTCATTCAAAAAAAAGTAAGCGCAAGCGTCAAAACGATAGCATGTGCTGGCACCATGTGTATAGTACTATGATTTTCAAAAATAAACTTTTTGATAACTAGACACGCATAACGTTGTCAGCAAAAAGATAAATTATTTTTCAAATAAAAAACATTAAAAAATATGAAACAAATTGATTGTATGTATATTTAAAACCTTCGGGTACACATGTTTTCTGGAATTTTAAAATAATTGAATTTTTGTGTGCTTCCTAAGTTCTTTTAGTGAATTTTACACATGATTTTGAACAATGTAGTTTATAGCATCTGTTTCTACACTTTCATTGAAATGCTAGTAATATAGGAGCTTGGTCATAGTTTCTTATGTGACTCATTACTATACAATTGGCAATAATGACATGATCGAGTAGATTTATGGACAGCTTTAAATTAGAAAAATTATTCTAAAGTAAAACTTTTATTTTTATAATTTTAAACCTAATTTTTACACAAATTACTTCTATAAATTAATACGATACGTTAACATTTTTATTATTAAAAATTAACTGGGGTAGAGAGCTTGCCTAATTCTTTTTACTTTATATTTTGGTAGCTTGTGATAAAAAAACTAATTATATTTTTTCTTCATTTAAATAAAAATTCAAACAGATACAGCTGATAGAAATAGACGTAAATGAGGAGGGAGGGGGGGGGGGGGGGGTTCTGATGTATTCCATATTAAAGTCTATCTATCTACATAGCATATTTCAAAATCTTGAAACAACTATAAATTTTGGAATGTTTACTATTAGAACAATTAAAATAATTTTTTACAGTTTAAATCTCGAAATAAGGTTCGATATTATAAGTGTACAATTTAAGTCCCAAATAGCCACCGTAACCCTGAGTAGCTTTGTAGTAAAGACCTGCACCGGACATTGGTGTATGATCCGTTGTAGTTACATCTTGGATATCAATGAACGGAATCGTATTCTGACCAATGTCAGCCTCTAAACTTGTTGTTGCGAACTGTAAATATTGACTAGATAACACGATGCTACTTTGCAAAATCGATGCAGTCGGTACTTCCAGATTATAAAGTTCCTGCTTTCCACTATAAGATACAGATTATATTAAAGATTATATTAAAGCTAAAAAACTTTTTCAGTGACAAATCATTTGCTACTAACCTAGTATCGAGGTCACCAAATTTCGAGTAACCCACGATTTTTCCAAATAGTTTTCCAGTCGTGAAATCGAAACGTTGCCCATAAATAATTAAACCCAAGTCTTTGTTAACTGATTGATCAAATCCTAGTCCTACGACAGCAAAGTCTCTTAGCAAATTTGGGTTATCGGTCAGATATATACGTCTTCCCGAATTCCATTGAATTTTGTGAAGATTTCCATTTTCTGAACCTACAAAGTTAAAAATTTGTATTCGTAATCAAATATATTTCGCCACTTAAGATATAATCTCAAATTTCCGTTTTAGTCAGCTATATGTTAATGAAATGAGTATTTAGTTTCATAAAAGTTTAGTACTTATTTCTGAAGGTTCGACAGGCAGTAGAGAGGTCCACGTTGCCGTATTATTTATAATAGTAGCTTCTGGTCCGAGTTCTCCTTCTTGTATTTGAATGTACAGTACATGATCCTTTAGAACGAATCGAGCTCCTGTCACAATACTACATGGCTAACATTAAGAAAGGCAAGGCTAATGAATTAAACCATTATTTATTATATTAATGGTCACTTACTGATTATCCTGAGCCATAGATGGTACTAGACTAACATATTTATCCGAGCCGAAACGTAATTCTTCGCAAATACAATAACTAATAGGATTTGTTAATTTGCTGTTGAATCTGCAATGGTTTCTTGTTCCGTAGCTTTGGGGAATATGATGATGAACATATTCTATAAAATCGTATCTTCGATCACTTGTAGCATTCTATAGGTTATAAGAATATATATTATTAATAAATAATGTAATCAAAAAAACTTTGATTTCTAATCTTGCTAAACATACCGCAACACAAATGTTCAAGCGATTGTTCCGATAGAAGAAGCCTCTGCTTAATTTTAATGGTCTACAATCCCATAAATAGCCGGTACACGTAGTAGTAAAGTGACATGGGTCTAGTAAAAATAAGTTAGAATTATTAAACTAACCATATTGCTGCTTAATGATTGTAATAAATTGTAAAACTTTCAAATGATATGTCCATAAAAAATGAATGATAGTACTGATAAACCAGAACTGACTTCAGTTAATAAATTATATTGTAAGAAATTATTCTAAATTATACGATTACCTTTTTCATGTTCATCTAAACATGCATTAGGCTTAGTAGGATTTGTGAAGTATCCTTGGAATAGATAATTGAGTTTAGTGTACGTGATGTCTGAAAATATATTTAAGTAAATGATTCATACAGTTTTATAGATTGATTTAGTCGATTGAAAACTCTCTTAACGAACTTTTGATATGCTTCTTTGGGTCGCACCGCCAAACTGCTCGAGATGCTGTTTTCAGTTTGTGTTTAATTTCTTCCCTCATTTCTTTATCCATTGTCTCAATCATAGCATATGCTTCTTTCAGCGCAAATGCAAGTATTTTTTGGACAAGATTTTTGGCGCATATTGTAACTAAAACAAAGAATATTGACGTAAAGACGTGTTTAATAATATATTCAGTATACAGTAGTTTCATTCAATTACTTTCGTTTTCTTGCTTTGATTTGCACTTGCTAAATTCCTGATAGTCTTCTACCATTCCGAATGCAAATGATATTTCCTTGAATTTTTCCTCTGTTTCGTTTAGATTTATTTCTTCCATAAATTTAATTAGTTCCATAAAATAGAGTTGATCATATTAGTTAGAAATTATATACATATATACAAGAATATTAATATATAGTAAATATTAATATACTTTACCTTCCGAATATTCTTGAGCTATTTCAAATGACATTCTTATTATTAGTAAGTATTTCGCTTGAATTAATTTAATAATTGCACTTAATCGTCTGTAAAACTGTTGCAAAGATTGAAGGTATATTGTCTGTGAGTTATTTTCCGTAGACGTGATATTGCTATCCAAGCAATTATTATTAAAATCCTGAAATTGGAAAATGTGTAATTAAACGTGTTTAAAACGATACTTAAATTAAGATAATACTTGGTAATTTTTCGAATTCGACTACTTTTTGAACACTCGTTATTTGTTTGTTTATTTAGTATTATATACATACTCCATTCATAAAATGATCTGCAAGCTCTACAATACTTTTTTCTTTGTTGTGAATAATTTGTCTGTGGACTTCAATAAGTGTGTAGTTTAACGATTGATTATTGTCTGTACTTAGGAACAAATTAATGAGCTGCTTCAGTACAGTTTCATTTACATCAAATCGATGATTTTTAATTACATCAACAAGCATGTGATAAAGTTTATCAATAGTATGAACTTCTCTCTGAAGATCCTTCATATTTCGGATGATATCTATATTGGTCCAGATTTCGTAAGTAAGATCTTCTTGTAGATTTTCATTCATTATAAAATAAAGATGATTTGATAAATTTATATCATTTAACGTTTTTATTTCAGATAAATCACGTTTGGCTTCATATTTTGACCAAGCGTCATTAGCTATTTGCATAGCACGAGTATTAAGACCCACTGCATGGATCATTACAGACTTACAAATGCAGAATGGATTTTGATTAAAAATTAATAGAAGAACACAGAATGCGTAAAAGTGTCCCATTGTAATGTTTGTTTATTTCAATTTTCTGAAATGACAAATTATAAGTGATCAATCTGAAAAGTCTACAGTATAAAATCAAATTAATACACACTAGAAAATCTGAATATAAATAATGAGTACTTCTGACTAGAACATTTACTCACCATGTCATTTAAATTATTTGGTCCATACTATTAGGTTTTCACAACATATGTATACAAAATAAATCAAGACTTTTTTATTTTTCTGCAAAAACATTTCATTATATTTTCTTAATAAAATTACCATGAAGGTATACTTGTTACAGAGAAATAAATTCAATAATACTTTCGACTACTGTAGGCAACGCATAGAACTATACATCTATTCTGGTTTATAAACACTTAATCTATTTAGACCAACGGCAGAAGGAAGTGCTTATTAATTACCTGGAACTAATTAGTCAAAATTACGGTATACGTTACGAAATATGAAGCTTTATTTAATCGATCATTTTATTGGCAACTATTTCTTCACGGTTTATTTAGTTAAATTAATGATTTAAGAAGTTTCGAAATAAATTTTAATTATGAGTTTATACCTTACTACTAAAGAATATTATTATACATAGATATTCACACTTGACGTAGATAATTGATATTCATTGTACAACTAATTTCATATACGAAGAATGAAAGTCATATATCTACTATTTCTTATATAGTATACTCACACAGTTTAAACGCTGTAGAACAAATTCATTCAATCTCGTATTACTTAATTATGTGTTGAAAAGAATACTAACCTTGAGTAGATAAAAGTTTATTAATTCATTAACATGATATAGCTAATAGCACAAAAATTAACTACCTCAAAAACAAAAACGTTTTAAAAGTACGAAAAAAAAATGAATACAATTTCAGAAATTAAAAATCTTCAACTAGACAGTAGACCAATGCAGCGGTGGCTAAAAATATGATAAACATGAAACTTATCAATATCAGCGGAAAAAGGATGGACTCAAGATACTCATTTTTTATGACCGATGTAGCCCTTTATTTTATAATTAATTTCATAATTAATGATAACAAAAGATTCCCATTCGTTATCTTAATAAGAAATCAAATCATTTGATAATTTATATAAATATTAATAACTATTTAAGTTATTAATGAGAGAAGAAAGAATGTACAGAATTATTTACAATTATTACATAACATTTGTACATAATAAGTGCATAAATTACTTATTTAAAGATGTATTAAAAATTTACATTAGGTAAACTGAGAATTTAATTATGCAATGAATGTATATATGGCTCACGTTATTCAACAAATAAAAGAATTATTTTTAATTATGCAAATAGCGAAGTTGCGTGATATCAAAACATCATTTTTTTTTAATTTGCAGAACGTATTTTTTTTATTTTTCTTCAAAGTAGTGATTTCTAAATCTATAGACGCTTAATGTTTTTATAACTTTCTATGTATACATATGTATGCCTTAACATGGATGACTTTACCCTTCGACGGTATCGTTTTCGGTTCGCTGTATTTATATGAATTTTGGTTTAAATAAAAAAGAAAATATGTCTTGCCTTTTTTAATACAAACTACCAAAATATGAAATAAAAAAAATCATGCGACTTCTCTATTCAAAGACAAAAATAACTCTATTCAAAGTCATTAAAATCCTTTTTATTTCGACCTGTTAAATATATAGTTTTACAGTTTCTTATACCCAATTTGCCGCAATTATTTTGTACAACATCGGTAATGATTTAATTTTGTAGTTGCTGAATGTTTTGTATTAGTTTATAAATTCAATGTTAATACGCAATGTATACCAGAAATTGGTATTACAAGCACCAAAATCATTGTGATTCTGATTATAAGTTAGAAATTTAAACCACATCTCCAGATCTGTGTTAATTCGTACAGCAAATGAAAGGTATTTTCATTTTTACTCTTTGACCATATATCACATTAGCTATTTCCATGAAAGTAACTTTAAGGCTGATTACGGATAGATTATATTAGATTGAGAAGTGCTTAGCTGATTTTGTCAGAAAAGTAATAAACAAGAAGTTACGATCACGTGAAATCATGTCGTTTTAATAATGTAAAGTCAATTCTTCTGATCGTTACTTGGTGGGTAAAATCTGAAGTTTAATAGTAATTTTCGACACTGGTGGATAAGTCAGATTTTTAGCGCATGGGACGTTTTTGACCACAAGCGAAACGAGCATTTTAGTTTTAAATATCAGACCTCAGGGTAGAGTTTCAAATTCCCCGGGACTTTTCAAGTCCTGATTGGATTTGGCTGAAACTTTACAAAGAAATTCTTTGGTGGAAATATGAGGTAAGTGTCTCGGCGTTAGTAACAATAGGCCCTATTAGGAACTGAGTAAAAGCGCTTTTTATCAAAATATATGAAAAGCCGTGATTGTCTTTAATCCTTTATTACTAGGTCAATATACATTTTAGAAAATGTTACAAAAATATAACTAAAGTATAGATAAGAAGCTTTTGATAAATATGATAAGATATAAATCATTTATATCTTGTGCAAATTGTCACATTATCCATATTATTTATCTCTAGATTCATAATAATATATATAATTTTTACTCAGGTACTTTCAAAATTCGCAATTCAAATTCTGCGTCTATCGCAAAGAGGTTTAAATAATCCCACCATTCCTCAACTCCTGTACTCCCACTCCTTTAAACATAAAGTATAGTCGCAAGCGTCATGGCGTGCGCATAATTGAATTGATGATGTCAATGACTTACAAATTTTTATGTAACAAGGTAAATGATTGAAGAAGTTCCAGTTAAAATTTCGAGAGGCTAGGGTACCTCAAAACCGAGAAATAAATATTTTTGTTATTGCTTTTTTAGCACGTAGTCTTATGAGAAAGATTTTCTTTTTTCCGATTGTAAATTAATTGATGATGACAGCTTTACGGTTTTTTTATATAGTAATCTAGAAATTTTTTTAAATTTGTAGCAATTTTCTAAAGCATCATAGGGTAACTGTGAAATAAGAGGGAGTAGATATTTCATGTATAAATCTCATTTGCCTATAGGTTATACATGCAGAATATATACCTGTATATACTG
>UELU01140021.1:164597-206624 GCA_900490025.1 Megastigmus dorsalis | reverse complement strand
TGTGTAGAATTAAAATAGTCTGCGATATTTTGAAAAATCGGATCGAGCCAGTCGGCATATGTTTCGAAAAACATGTGCCTTTCGGCATATGTTTCGTAAAAGATAATAAAAACCAACAAAAAATATACAATTTTCATATTTTTATAATATTGACTAACTCTAGACCAGTTAGAGTTGTACTATCCAGTATATGTATTTTGAGCAGAAGCTTACACGCAATTCAATTAATATTAAATGATAAACTTTGATTTTTTCATTATAAATGCATAGTTGATCTGATACGGTCATACTACGAAATCTACAATGTAACAAGCATAATTACATTTTTCTGAATATATCAGTGTTAGAAATCACATGTATATAATGCACAACATCTGATGATTTCGCATACACTTGAGGGTATAGCATACCTGCACTGTAAATCAGAGAAATTTTAACTATAACTAGTTACATTCGAGCAGGACACTACAATCTAAATAAATATCTGGTACGAATCAAAATAATTGATAACGCGAAATGTTAATGCGAATATGCACAAGCAGATATCGAACATGTACTACGGCAATGCAAATTACTTGATATACATCGTATTGATTTCATCAAAATACTTTGTGAAATAAATTTTACCTAATAATAAAATATTAGTTGAAAATTAATGAAATATTTAAAAAATAAAGTTGAAATCACTAAAACCCATGTTTTTTTGCAAGTGGTTCAATTATAATATAAAAAAAAAAGTTTCATGGAAAGAAAGTTTCAAAAGGCCATAATTGTATGTATGAATGTTCGCAGCAAGCATGCAGAACAATAGTGTAAGTTTTTTGTCACGAATAATTAAATGAAATAGAAAATACTGTTTTTCTCAGGGCTTAAATAAAAGAATTTGCTAATTCTAATCTGATAATCATGTAGTACTTTTCAAGGTACCCCAAATTAAAGGAAAACGTTTAATGTGGTCCAGTAGTTCCGGAGTTACAGAGAGCGTTGCCGATTTGAACCCGAGAATTCATAAACAATGCTCTGACGCGTCGCCCCCCACTACTGCGCAGATAGGAGGTCCGCGCTCTATACAATATATTTGCAATCACACACTTATAAGACAAGCTATAACATTTCTGATAAATTTGACTAATATGAATAGTGTCGATCAAAGTTCGTTTCTTAATGTTAATTGGTCTTCGAGTTTGGATTTTCAAAAAAAACAATTATCTCGTTAACTAATCATCGTGGAGTAAAGAATTTTATCTTAAAATTTGTAAAAAAATTCGCACAATCCGAATATTAAGGCTCATTTCGATAGGACGATAACTTATCGAGATAATTAGCTTTAAAGCAGTTTAAATATTACCTACCTTTTCAAGCGCATAATTTTGCAACTTATATGCAAAAAAATAATATGCCCTAAAGCTTACGTGAAAATTTGAAGCTTCAAGAGGGTGTGTGCAAAATTCTGGCTCTGTATGTCCGCCCAAATCCTTATTTATTAAAGAACCATTAAGGACAATATTTATAAACAAATACAGTTTTTCGAAAACTAATGAAGTTACAGAACTGAGTTTCGGCATATACTTTTACACCTATGTCAGACATATTTGAGCTTAATTTCAAGTCGATTACTCAAATTTTCAAACAGTTTTTAAAAAATTAAATAAGGTCGATTTTAGACAGTTTTTTGCGTTCTGCGCAAAAGTTTATAAACCGATTTTAATTTTACAAGTCAATCCTTGTAGGACTTTTTGGTAGAAAAAAAGCGTACCCTTTTGATTTTTTCTCCGAGAATAATCTTCTAAGACTGTTTTTTTTGGCTTTGCGAGTTTCTCTTGAAAAACAAACATCTCTGTTTTGTCTATTTTTTAATACACATCACTTATATTTCCATTCTCTACATGCCTACATTTTTTTTTTTCAAAGAATTAATTTTTCCACCGTCCGAGTCTAATTCGACTGGATTACTAGTCGAGTTAGATAAGTTTGAAATAAAACATGAGCTAGTTTTCATGCGATAAATTTCTTTATAATAAAGTTAGACTACCCGTTTCATGTTTAATATGCACTTTTATTATCATAAACAAAAATGATATATATATACCAAAACCAAAAAGTCAGCAGAAAGGAACAATCTAATACCAAACTTCAGAGCTTTTATACGACCAACCGCCACGAACTTTCACCATAAATAACAGCTTTATCAAGGAAAAAAAATGACTAAGACCCGAAGCGTTGTACACATCGATTTAAAAACATCGATATATATATATTACACTCGGTGCAGGGAAGGGAAAGAGAGAGGGAGAGAGAGTAAGAGTGTCGCTCTATAGGTGAAAATCGGGGGTTATGTAACGCATAAAAAAAAGTTAATTCCACCCTCGGTGGTAGGAAAATAAAAAAACCGAACCGCTCGAGTCATCTATCCTTAGGCACCCCTCAAAGATGTGCGGCGGCGGCGGCGGACGCGAGGGTAAGTAACGTGAAACGCAGGGAGAGCTGCGAGTGTAACGAGACCAGACACGCTCGCACCACTTACAATATCCTCCTATAGCTCTTACTTTGAAGCGCGTGGGCTTTCGTGTCTCTCTGTCTCTTTTTTTCATCGGGTTTAAGTCGTCTGAAAAAGAGAAAGTTAAATTTAACGTACTTTATATGATGCTTTTTAGGAAAGAATCACTGCGGCTTGTTTTCGTGCGTTAAGGTATAGGTACTGGATGTGTCTTTGTTCGTTAAGAACATGATAGCCACATAGCTATAAATGTGTGCAGACAATAAACAAATGTAGGGACAATCGTACTTGCTTTAATAAGAGTCATTCTGACAGTTATTTTTCACAATTACTGACAATTTTTATGTGTAATATAATTACCACTATATATTTTGAACCTATCACTTTTCCTAGTTCACAATCATTTAGATCTGAAAAATAATTTCTCTTTATTAGACTATAGCAGGTATATAAACTGCGCTACTTTGCAATAAATATGAATAAAGTGCAGAACCTCATCTTATCTTATCTCATGAAAATAAACACATGGAAGAACAGAATTAATTGCCATACACAAAACAAAACAGACGAATAATGGCTTAATTTCAAAGCTCGGCTCAAGCGAGCGTAGTCTAGGGACGCGATGCTGGAAAAGGGAATCCCGAGAATGCGATATTCGTCGAAATATCGACGGGAGAGAGAATTAAGCCGCGCAGGCGCATTGCATAATAGTAGCATATCGTGCGTTCGGCTGTCTGCGGGGGGTCATAAGACGTTACTCCGGAAGAATTTTGCAGGAGAGGACTATACGCCGAGCTGATACAGACTCCGCACACGCCTTCATTGATTTTACGCTTTTTCTCTTGACTGTATCTACAATTCTGCTCATTGAGTCGCCTGGGAAACGTGACTAACTGAAGCTTTGTTTATCATTGCGATGATGCGCGGCAGTTGGGAGGCAGGAATAGTTTTGGTTGATATAATGAAAGTCGAAATTTTTGTTTTTACAAATTTGTTGAAATTTTATTTTGGTATACAGTTTTCTGATATTTGGCTAAATTTACTTTTCTAAATTTTTGCGCAGCCAATTGTAGATAGTTAAATTAATATTATACGTGGGAATTATCAAGATGAATTTCAATTTTTTCTTCAAAATATGAATTTTATCATGAATTTTGCCGTAAATTACAAAATCGACTTGTTATTTGAAACTTTTATAATCAAAATGGATATACCTGTGGCATACTGAATAAATATACACAACCATTTGCGTGTAATTTATGCAAGGGTTGCGCGACGATAGTACATGAACATATATGAATAAAAGAGTTTCCACTGGAAATGTTATTTATATTCAGTATTATAAATTATTAAAATTAATCAAATATGCAATCCATGAGAAATTCATATTATAATTCATCAATAATTTTAATAAAAATCAATTCTGTCTTTTCTTTTCATCTATTTTATTTGCTTCTTGACTTGCACGATCGTACGACTCATATATGAAAGTAATAAAGTAATATTATTAAATTTTTTTAGCGAAATATTTTTACTCGCGTATGAAATGATATTGCATGTGTGCACGAAGAAGAATTTCATAATAGGCACCAAAATATTTTCTGTTTGTGTTTCGAATTACACAAAAAATGTATTTTAATCAATGCCATCCTTGGACCAAACTTGGATGATTTGGCATGAAAACAACTCGTATAATAAACCAACTTTTCTCTATTGATATTTCCGTGATAAATAGCTATATTTGTTGCGCACATCTAGATGTAGTGTTATACTTGCCAAATACTTTATGGAAACAAGTATCCAATGAAAGAAAATTTTGGAAAATAGTCTGCGAATATTATTTTTTTCTTCTTGCATAAACCACAAAAAAAAATGAATTCCATTGGAATTTTATGCTCTTATTATACGTGAATCTAGCTTTTATTTAAAACATACAAAATTAAATTCCTCTCTCTAATTCCATCTTGTTAAATAACGAATAATCGCTGGTAATAAATCTGTTATCTATTTTATTTTTAGAATATCCAGATAAAAATGATTTTTTCATTAGTAATTTTTCAAACATTCATAAATTACTTAATATTCAGTATGCAATCTTGAGAAACGCGCGTACTATGCAAAATCTGTGCTACTGTGCTTAAAAGCTTTAACATTTTTCTGCCTCAAGTTGCAAATTTAGGATTTGTTTGCGTTTCATTCACGAAATTGTTTTCGTACATTATATGAAAACAAAATAGAAAAGCGTAATTTATAAAATCTGTGACATGTTGACTCTAGAATTTCTCCATAGACAAGCTGTACTTTAATAATGTTTATGTTAATTATATATTCTATACAAAACAATGAATATTGTACAACCAGTTCATTTTAATAAAAATAGTTTTGTCATATCTTCTTTATTATCGTCACAATTCAAAATAAATATAAAACACACCGTAACTAGCAAATATTCTTTTCCCTGTAACTTTTATGTAATTGATAATTCCAGTATCAAGACTTCTGAAAAGATTCTTAAGGTGCATTATCTCAAAAATGCAGCGAACGTACACGCGGTTCGTAAAAATCGCAAATTACACTATAGCGAGGCCAAACGCGGCGAAAAGTGAAACATGCTCGCAACGGTAAATAATACTAATTGGGGGGGGGGGGGTGGAGGGAAGGGAACTGCAAGAGCGAACTAGAAAGAGATAACAAAAGACGAGATAACACGCGAGAGCAGAATAGCAGGCCGTAGCTATATAAAAGCGATAATGAGAATGAGCGAGAAAGAGAGCGTATAAGAATTAATGAGAATAACAAAGAGAAAGAACGAGAGAGAGAGAGAGAGAGAGAGAGAGAGAGATTATCAAATGCAGAAGAGTGGCCAGTTCGGTGCTTTAATGGACGCGTTTAAAGGTCACGCAGTGATTGCGCAATGACCTAATATAGAAGAACCGCGTGTGCATGTATATATTCACCCAAGAGTCCAACGTTTCCATCCGCCACACCGTCGTAATCTTTTTTTTTTCTTCACTCTCGCCCCGAAACCTCCCATTGTCTCGCGGAGTTTTTTACCTACTCGCACAAGACTGGTTTCTTTGTGAGATGAAGGGAGAATCGAGCTGCAGGGGAAGTAAGAAGTTTTTCGGTTGGAGTACGCTTCAAGAGCACCTAAAATGCGCGCTTTTTTTTTCTATAAAAATGAAATTTTTCCAGAAAATGAAAGCTTTAATTGCGACACTTTGTCGCGTGAAATTGTGAGATTGGGTTAAAAATAGAAAAGGAGAGAGTTGGAGTGACCATTTGCAAAGTAATTTTCGCATTATATTTCATTTTGTAAGGCTCGAGCCTCGCGTCTCTATACATTTTCTTCGCATGGATCCTACAGTCTTTTCATTTCTCACGATCTCCATATGCTCATTTTCAATGCTGCCACATTTGACATGGGTAATTAAAATGTATTTCATTCGAAATAAATGAGCTTTACGAACGTGTTGGAAAATGGAATTGGAAAAAAATTCAATTCAGGGAAAGTTTGCTATTCCGTGGATGATATTATAACGCGAAGCATATTATAAACGAATCGATAGTTCATTGAAATTAATTTACCTTCGACTTCGCAATTAATTAATAATAATCGATGTGCACTTAGAAACGACTTTTGACTCGATACATTCTATAAGACTGCAATATTCTTTCATAATTTTATTACAAATTAAATATTCTACAATCCTCTCCGTATCACATTTGCTGCACTCGCGTTACATCACAGAGAGAACGTTTCTATAATTTATCTATGCACAATAACAGCCAACACCATTGCTTGGTTAATCATTAGTCGAGATAATTTATCAGACAATAAAAACGAGGGTATATTTAATTACGCGCAGTTGGAAATCGCAAGATAGGCTTGTAAATTAATTGCAACCGAAATTAAATCAAATTACTAAATAACAATAATTCACACGAAATTTTATTGCTAACTGCGCTTAGAGGTTATATTAGATCGTTAAATGTATATCTTGGTTATTTATCAGTTTACATTAGCAGCTTCCCAAATACAGTACCTTTATCATCATGAGAATAATTGATTAATAATGTACGCATTAAATCAATATTTGAGGAAGCAAACATGCGTTTTGATAGCGGCTTTTTTTTCGTCCGGAACGGATAAATTAAAACAGTGCAGACATTTATACTGCAAAGCTAAATGAGTCACAGTTATAAATTATGTATAAACCCGGTGTTACAACAGATATCTCGCGATAAAGCAGTGTCGGATCGAAAAAAAACAAAAAATCGCATCTCGGTAAAAAAGCGCGAGATTACTAGTTCAATAATAAAAAAGGCCATAGGTTTTAAACTCTTTAATCTACATTTTAATGTAATATCTACCTATTTATATTCCCGCAATTTCTTCACTTTCTAAACGCAGCGAGAAAAATCGCTCCTCTCCATAGCTCGCGATAACGGATAATCAGCTATCGATAAGATAAGTGAAAAATAAATTGCAGCCGATACGAAAAAATTCATTGAAATGTTATTATATACATACAAAGATCTACGTGACAGACATGTAAAAATTATACAAGTGCAGTCGAGTTATTTTACGCTCAAAGCTGAGCATTTGAAACAAGTACACACTGATCAATAATAAATGCTTTACATCGTTTCCTTTTGTATATCGAATGTAATTTACCTGGGGTGGAAAATAAAAATAAAAACTGTAATATTTTTGCCAGATCTACCGTTCATGCTGCTCGAACGTGTATACGAAACTTGAACGCACCTACGACCTCAATTACATTCAATTCTTACTTTGATGACCTCCTATACCCTCTTCCATCCACTTAGTTTTCTCTCGCACGCGCGCAGTTGACTAACCAACGCCCATATGTTTTTTCCTTCTCTACATTTTCAAATTCTATTAATTGCTCTTTTTTTCAATATCAATTACTGCTGTATTATTAATTGCCATAGACATTCAGTAAACATACAACAGATCTATTTTGCATTTTACACGTAAGCACAGCAAATTGAATTTCTTTCACCGAGCAATAAATTATTTACAAGTTTATTTTTAAAAATATATGCGACACGCCGTACACAATGTAAGCATCATTGCAAACAAGTGTCACGTACACACACACACACATCTAAAACACGAAAGAGAGCTTGCCTAACGGTGAAATGAAATTACGGAAGCCGTGGAAGAAATAATAATTTTCATACCGTATTTTCTATTAGCCTATGGAGTTCTCGTTCTGTTCTGAGTTTCTGTTCTGGATATGTACATCGACCGAAACGAAGTAAAAACGTTCTTCTATATACGCACGCGGAAAAGGTATAACGATTTATCGTATTAAATTAATAAAATTGTGTTATAACTTTGAACATGTGAATACATTTAACGACATATATATATGTATATGCGGATAATTGTTGGGATATACGCGCGCATTAGACTGCACTTGCGAAACGCTGGAGTTTTACTTAATTTTCGCGGAACTATCAAATGGGTAACTTTCTGCCGTAAATTATTAAAGTAGAGTAGCATTTTCTTCGCTCCGCGTCTCTATAAAATTATGAATTAACAGGTTCCTTATGTATAAAAAGTTTTAAGAACGAGCGAAAAAAGTCCTTATTCTCACACTTACTCGTTTATATTTTTTTTATTTTTATTTTAAGGAACTGTGCGTAATATTATTTTTAAAACTATGATTAACACGTTTACTGGATGCAATAAAAAGAAAATAAATGCAGTCCTTTATCCTTTTTAAGTATCATTCATAAAAGAATTAGATTAGGTTGTTTTTCTTTCTACACTTCAAAGTTGTAAAAAAAAATATTCATAGACGTCGAATAACCGCGCGTTATACTTATTTGAAAGTTGAAATAAAACAAAAAAACAAGCTGACGATAATTAGTTCGAGTACATATATAAACGTAATCTGGCGTTCAATAATGAATAAAATTTGCGGTGCACGGGAATAAAATTACAAGCGTACACTCGGTATAACGCAAAGTTTTCAAAGCACTGATTACTTGGAGTTTAGACGAAACCTAGCATACACATACACGCATCTCATTACCGCAGCAATCGATCATTACGTATCGACCACTTTCCAAACTATATCCGCAAGCCCTTAAAACTGCGCTTTTCCCTCCCGATCTCGCGCTAAAATCAATAATCACTTCTCTCTCTCTCTCTCTCTCTCTCTCTCTACGCGCAAACAAATAAATAAGGCCACCGACGCTCGCGTATACTTATAACATGCGCAGCGTAGCGCGCACACCCATATTAGAAGAAAGAGAAAGAGAAAGCCTTGCACGGCACACGCGCATATAGAAAATATTCGCGCGCGCAGCGTTCGAATCTTGCTGAATACACATCAGGCAGTGTATATACATACACGTATATAAATGGATCTCTTTTCATTGTTGCGATGGCGCATGTAGGCTGACTGCGCCGTCGTTAATTTGTGGACGTTTCGTAAAAATAGAGGCCTGGTGTATATATTTTTAGCTGTGCGCCAATGATCGATCATAGTTAGGTATGGTATATGCGTCATTGTGTATATACTCTGCTCGAAGTGCATTTCCTCGCCGCGGATGAATTCGCGGTGTGATATTCGTAAAGGATCGCTGCCGATTTTTCTTTGATTTATACGGTATGGCTGCGGCAGCGGCGGTAGAGGAGAGCGTAACGGTAATTCCGAGTGTATATATTCCTTTTTTTTTATTGTCGAACCGTGGATGTATACACGCGGCTTTTTAGGGGCTGATATAACAGCACTTGTTAGAGCCTACTGAAAACATCGCGGCGCCCGTGGAACATTTAGCGGTGTACGGATATAAATATATATCCGCGTATAGCCGTGGAAACACTACACTTTGTAAAAACATTAACGGCTGCAGTGTAAACAGCCTCTGTTCCGCGGCGTATGCTTCCTTTACCCCCGCAAATTTTCTGAAATGTATATCGAGGTGTCGCGGGAAATTTTGAAAAGAATATCGTACCGCCGTTTTGTGCGGTTTTCAATAATTATTTAGATAGGAACAGCGATGCGCATCTTAACGTTGTTTGTATCGATATACAATCTATTATCTACTTTTGTGTTTCAATATCGCTTATCTGCGACACAGCTATACACACTTTGTTAAGTTATCTAGATGTATTTTAGCGGATTACTTTATATGCGCGGAAAAATGTACTTTTATACATTTATGAAAATTTTATGTTGTATACATTTTCGATGGATTTCTTTTTTGCAATATTTTCAATGTATGTTTAAATTGTTAGCAATATATATAGTAAAGATCTTTTCTAAAACACGATAACAATAGTTCATATGTTATCCTTTGAAAATTCCATTCTGTACCTATAGTAAAAAGCAAATTGGATAACATATCATTTTAATGAGCTATTATTTCAAGTTTTATCACCAAGAGTCATAATTTTTGCTCCATATTTAAACAAGCTTTTATGCTGCACAATAATAAAGTTTCGCGTATGCAGCACATCCGAATGCCACTGTTAATAACGCTGCACAAATCAAATTTCATCTCATTATGGCACTTGTGGAAAACTACTTTGCAAAGTAAACAAAGCTCTACGGCACGACCGTAACATCATACCAGCGGCTATTGAATTTCGTATAGGGATATAAAACAAAAACACGATTACACCTCGTGATTCTTAAACTGCAGCGCTGAAAGAAGAAAAATTGAAATTTCATTCTTTTGTGATAACGGTAACAAAGCTTTTTCAAAAAGAGAGAAATGTGCGCAGTCCTCACATTAGATACTCTTTTTCTACTATATCTTATCATCTATAAAACGAAGGAGGGTTGATACGAGTCTTTTTTTTATATCACGCAAATAAGTGTTTTTGGGTTAAAGAATGTATTCCGTGATGCTTCCGATATCAAACACTTGAAACATTTAATTTTAACATTTCGTGTATTCTATTATACGAACGAGTAACTGTTAAATGACGTATACATTTGAAAGCGAGAAAAATAGCAGTAAAAGTCAAAGTGCCTGATGTACGTGCGGCGAAAATTGCGAAAAGGGACATAGTTAATAAAACATTGGAATTTGAACTTTTATTGGAGGAAATATATTGCTCGTTCGGATCCCCTCGTTTCCGAGATACTTTCATTACACTTGTAAAAGTTCGTGCACGTATACGCGCTTCTTCGTAGAGTAGCATAAAAAGAATTTATTTAGAAGTAGGAGCTGTAAAAAAATAATCTTTAAAATACATCACTGTAATGCTTCATAAATAAAATGTAATTTTTTCACGAATCTTCCTCGGTCACTGTAATTCATAAATGTTCGTATTATTAACAAAGAATAATCATGATTTCGTTATGTTACAAAGTTGGAAACCTGATAACCCATGGAAACCTGATAAAAAAAAAAGAATCAAAATAATGTAATCGAAAAAACTCCAATAATTTATTTCCTAAATACACAAAAAAAGAATGTTTATAAACTCCAAATCCATCGCATTCAATCGCGATATTCAATCGTTAGCGTATATATACACGAAATTCGAAATTTCCGTTACTCGTACAGAAGCGTGTACGCAGAAAAAAAGGAGGCCCAGTGGAAATTCTATTGGCTACTGTAATGGTACAACGCAAACGCGTCAGCGTGTCAGCTAATGCAGAAGCAGCCGCATTCGGTCTCTGTGCGTCTCTCTCCAGGCGCACCGCACAAGAGCATTATACATAGCTGCCGTTGCTGCGTACGCGCAAGCTCAACCGACACAACGAACCAAGCGGAGCACCTCGCTCTCGCAGTACTTACCAGGCAGCGCAGCGCACAGTCGCTCGGCCAGCGAAACAAGGAGCAGCTGTTCGCCCAGCTGAGAGCCTATCCCCCCCTCCACTACTCCCGTGGCCTGTGCGATTGCACCGCACACTTTTCTATCCGATCTCTATATATGTATACGTATATATACGCGATTATGTACGCGTACTCTTTCCCTTCTCCTCGCGCGAGTCGAGCGATACTTATATATATATTATAGCAGCGGCGGAGAAAACAGACGACACGGCGCGCATCCATTTCCCCTCTGGCGCTGCTGCTGCTGCTCTCTGATGTGTTGCTTACCTGCGCTGCGCGCCTGGTTTTCGCCTTCTCTCCCCTCCCTCTCTCTCTCTCTTTCTCTCTTTCTCCTCGGCGATGATGATGCTATAGGGTATAAGCTATATATACACACACGGGCTGATGCAACTCTGTGACGGTCAATGTTGCCGCGGCTTTCAATGCTGTGCTGCTGGTGTGCCGCTGTGACCGTCATGCCCAAGAGAGTTTCTTCTTCCTTTGGCCTTTTCCAAGTGATTCTAGAATTGGGTTCTCGGCTGCTCGGAGATACAGGCGATTGCGACCTGTGTATATATGTATGATGTGTGTGTATATGTGTGTATTTATGCGAGGAGAACGGGTTCGGGTTTTGTGTGTTGGTGATTTGTTTCGGGACGAGGGGGATTTGGCGAGAGGATATATTATGGCTGGAACACGAGAAATAGATGATGAGGAGGAACGAGAACTTTTGGAACGTGACGGAGATGCGAGCTGCGAAATTTCTCGAAACTTGAATAGAAAAGAGAGCCTCGATCTTTTTGAACTGTACGGATTTTGTTTTGATCTTGAGATTTCAGCGTCTGTGCGACACCGTTTCTCGTCGACCAAATCGTTACATCGGATTCTCGTAAATATGCAATGATTTTTGTAGCCGTGAATAATATACGCGAATGCTAAAGTAAAAATACGGTATTTTATTGTTTTCTTTCCGCAAATCGTTCATTAATTTGACAGACAAATCAACTGACGAAACGAATGCTTATATTTGCATATCGCATATAGCACCAAACGGAAATATTTATGAATAACAAACATTTTTATATGACGGCACATGCTATTTCGGATCGTTCTTGCAAACGACTCGATGGTATAAATTTGAAAAATTCGTTCAGGATATATCAAATCAGAATATATATTTTAAATGAAATTCAAATTCAATACCCTTCAAAGATGTCAATATCGAAAAAAAACGAAAACTTCCTCGAACAATGGAAGAAACATCAATGTTATACACAGCCGCGTCAATCAAACATAAAGAAAAAGTCAAGTGGCCGAGGGAAAATTTTATCAGTTCGGAATTAGAAAAATTAGATGATTCATGTTAAATCCTTGCGCCATTTAAACCGCGGAGAAATTGACGCAACATCGGGTAATCGTTAAGCTGTACGATTGCCATTCTAATCAACATTGACTCGATCAATTATATACATTGCCGTACAAAAATGCACCGTCCATTAGAATCCAAACGTACAAGACTTAATTGACAACGGAAATCATCGTAGTACACGATCGAGTCGCCACACTATGTAACTCAGAGAGAAGTGCAGCAGCAGCAGCGATACACGTTAGATCCCGCTAATCCGCACTTAATACAAACCCGCGTGTATGCAAAGTAGCTGTATATCTCTCTTTCTCCGTGCAATGAAAAAGAGTCCAACTCGGGTCGCGGCGGCATTACACGCTAATGAAGGATGCGTCGGTATGCGGTTTGTTCGATTTGCTGATCTTGATTGAAATTTGCACTTTTTATGCCCTTCATTTCACATTTTTTTCCTGGACGCGACGTTTGTAATTACGTTACTCGGGAAATGTAGTTTTTGAATTTGGTTATTTGTGGCTTTCCAAGTTGATCATAGAACTTATGAATGTATATAACAGAGAGTTTATGATAGTAATGTAGCTTTTTATTAGGCCATAGTTTTTTTGCTTATACCGTGTTATTAATAATTGTGTGAAGTTATGATAATCTGCGTCTGCATTGTACTTTACTTTTAAGTATACACGCGACTATACTGACTATAAAATTTTTCAAGATAACGTTAATTCACTGCACTTAAAAGTGGCTTTTTTCTATTAATAATCACGTCCGATCGAGCGAACCATTTTGTTATTTTTTTCTGTAATAAAAATATGTTTTATGCCTGGACATCTTAATAAGCATCTTTTTATAATGAGTGCTAAAAATATTACGAAAATCGATAGCGTGAAAAATGTTGAGTCCATGTAAAAGTGTAACGATATTTATACACCGCTACGTAAAACAGAATTGTATAACCACTGTTCTATCGGTCAATTTTAGTGTTTGAGCTTCTGTACTGTAAAAAGGAAGACTTGTAAAACCTATACCATTGATGAAAGTACACAAACATTTAATTTAAATAAGCTTGAATTATCCAACGAAAAATGTGAAAAAATGAAATGAAAGTAGGTTTAAATCCCATGTCTTACCGTACTCGGTATTTTCTACGTTCATATAATTTAATGGTGAATAAAATTCACTATTCATTTTCATTTCCTTATAAAGTTCTTTTGGAGAAGGCCGATTTCATTCGCATTAGATGTTTTTGTTTGCAGTTAATTACTATAAAAGTATTTCATGTGTCTACTTTACATGGTATTTCATGGTCTACGCTGTAGGGATCATTTGTGTTTCCACACTTTCTAACCATGAACAGTCGAAAAAGCTATATTTGAAAAACGCATCCTCTCATCCAATTATTCGTGAATCCACTCTACATCATATTTTTCGTTTCGAATTTAATTAAAAACAAATACTTGACGCTGCAAATTCCTATATATAGCGGATATAAATTCAATTAAGCTTTTGAAAATTTATTTTTTTCATTAAGAAACCAATTTTTGCAATTACCACAAAAAATGGCAAACCGCGAAAAATTTGCGAAACGTAGACTAAACGTTTATTCGTAAAACAAGTGCAGTCTCAAATCCAACTTTCCCATCTTTTTCGGCCAAAAATTCAAACTCGACATCGACCAAGCGACATTCCTCCCTACATTTAAAAAAAAACCACCATTTTTCAACTCGAATTTGACAACAAAAGATCGAGCTCCCCGCTTCCGATGCACAGGTAAGCGCAGACTCGGTCTCGTGTCGGTCACAGACTGACTCCGCGCAGCTCGGCTTCCACCAAGAGAGAGAGGGAGAGAACGACGCGTCGCCCCCACCGTCCCGAATCAGCTGACGGCTATCAGCTCGGTATACTCGGCATCTCTCTCGCTCCTACGGGTAGACCGAGTCGTTCCCTCCTTGTCGGTGGCTCCGAAGCTCCTTGTCGTCGTCGTCGTCGGGCTCTCCTCTCCTCTCGGCTGGCAGCAATAGTCTAGTCGCTGCCGCGAGCCCTCGACAGCAACACGCCCAGGCGAGTGCACGACAGAAGCCCTCTGTAATTCACAACTTTTTTTTGTAATTCTCTATACTCTGTCTATCTAATCTATCTCTCTCTCCCTTTCTCTCTATTTTCTGTAATCAATCGTTTTAGTTTTCTCTTTTTCCTGTACACATAACATCACACTCTCTTTCACACTTGTCGTTGTCGATATACATATAATACCTAATAATAATAACAACGCTGCACCCTTCTATATAATATTAACGAGTGACAGTCGATTGTGTACATCTATTCCGTAGAGAATAGCGCTATTTTATCCTCTTCATATTAAACGCAACGACTTTCGCGTTCTATCGATCGTCCGTTTTCGGATAACACTGCACTCTGTGTGTACACAGAGTGTGTGCATACTTTATATATACGTATATCGTTGTACGTGCATTACACATATATGTGCGTCGTGTCTCTGCAGGTGTCGTATCTGTGTGTGTGCGTGTGCGTGTGACGTGTGACGCGTATATATATATATTATGCAGTAATACTCGCGCGAGTGACGTTCGAACGTTATTTGAATTATCCGATTTCTTTCGGTTATATATACCCGTCGTCGATTCGCGCATCCTCCCTCTCTTCGCTGATGTAAGCATTATACATACAAGTCTCTTATGTGTTATACACGTATGTATTCGCGAGTGTGTGCTTGTGTGTGGGATATACACAGAGAGCGAAGTGTCACTTGACGACCGATATTTTTTTTCGGAGCTTTTGCCTGCGCGCTTGCAGACTATCTCCGCGCATCCGCATAATCGGGAGGTATACACAGCAGCAGCAGCTCTCCTTTCTTTGTCCCTGTTTACTCTTTATGTACCTTCTCGTAGCTCTCGTCATCGCTGTCCCTTTATACCCTTCCTTTCTCACTTCCTTTCCCGAACTCTCTATCTCTCTCTCTCTCTCTCTCTCTCTCTCTCGCGCTCGACTGTCGTTGTTCATCTGTGTGTGAGCGTGTGTATATACTGCGCTTAGTTTCCTCCCACTCCTGACTATATCTCTATCTCTCTCCAATCTTCTTTTTCTTTCAAACGTGGCTTTTCGTTATTACCCATTTAAATTTCATACTTCTTTTCGACTCTCTCGCTCTCTCTTCTTTGTCTGTTTATCTCTCCATCTTTGTCTTTCGCTTCGCGACCAGTTTTTCGCTCTCTCTCTTTCTCCCTCTCTCTCTCCTACTCCTCGTTCTCTGTTTGTTTTGCTCGTAGCAAAATACAACTGACTGCAGCAGCAGCTCGAGCGTATAGAGAAGCTCCTGCCCGTTTAAATGCTTCGTCCGCTCCGAAAAAGCTGTCGCTCCATTCTTTCTTTTTTCCCTTTTAATTGTCGTAATACAGATTTTTAAAGCAATCTTAGGAGGGGAAAGCCGTTGGAAACTCGTGCGTTTACGTGGTTTGTGCATATGTGTGTGTGTGTGTGTGTGCGTGTGTGCAGTAAATTGTAGACGCGAATGAGAGAGAAAAGTTGCGGCTGTACTGCGCGAGTCCTTTGTTCTCCTTGCGCGCTACTATATACTAGCTATACGTACTAGCCTCCGCCGAGGTCGTGGGTGCGAGTGAGACCGAGCGATTCTGCCTATGTATATACACACAGAGCAGAGAGAGGGAGAGAGAGAGAGCAAACGGGAGAGAGAAACAGTGTTTTCCTTCGGGAACGAAAAATCGACGCCACTTTTTCCCTCTTTTTTTTATTTCAATTTCCTTTTTTTCGCTGTGCTGCTTCTCTCTATTTCTCTCCCCCTCTTTTTCGAGAGTTAAGGATAGGTAGGCACAGCAACTACTGCTGCTCTTCGCTGTCTGAGCATATATATATACGCGAGTTTGAGTGTGCGCGCGCGCGTCTCTCTGGCTGTATATACATATATATACGTGTGTATATATACAGACAGAGAGGCAGAGAGTCGGGATAGTGACGCAGTCGATTTTACGTATATATATATATGTATATACATGCGCGGCAGCGCGAGAGCTGTGTGTGCGAGACTCAAGGGGCCTTTGTGCCGCTCCGCAGCGCTCGCATTGCATTGTGCAGAAGACCCCCGAATGCCTCGCGCAGTTCGACTCTCCATCAGTATATATATCGACGTCGCGGCTGACAGTGGTGTTGTTGTTTGGTCGCGCGCTCCCATAACGCTTTAAAGAGACTTTTTTTTTAATTACACTCGATTGCTATGTGCGCGTAGTTCGTTTGTGCAGTGATATATAGTTTCTTTTGGTGACAAGGTATAGTTATGTTTATATGATTTTGGTCGAAAGTTTTTCTTTTTGTGGATAAAGCGAGTGTTTATTGAGAATGGATCTTGCGTGGAACTTTTTGCTTTTACATTTGTTTGCAGCGATTGTTTATTGAACATTTTACAAGGTCAACTGGTTGTGACGAAATCGGACGGGTCGGACCGAAATGGTTTAGTGACGAAGTTTTGTGTTTTTTTTTTTCTTAAAGCTTCATACATTTGCATTAATTTACATGCAGTAATTGTAGTTGATACGATACACAAAGTTTTGTATATTAATTGTATTTTATTGACTAGAATTCGCATTTACTTGTATTCTCATTTTCGTTGGTAATACATGCAAATGTAAACGCGATGATATAAATTCGCTTCAAAATGAAGCTAATAAAATTCCTAAACACAAAATTTATAAATAACCTCTGCTGAATAGAAAATTATTAATTTGCGGAGAACGCTATATAGCATCGGAGAATGTGCCATAAAATCAAACATCATTAGCAAACGGCGATGAATCAGAGAAATTTCAGTTGCGAAATCACTTTAGAATTGATGTTATGGATTTCGTACACGCGCGCAGACATTCTTATTTCTAAAGCAGAATTATTATAATTATTCGCGCATTGCAAATATATACGGCGGCGATTTTTATACCCATTCGCATAAATTATCCCGTAAAGTCAAGTGTCGGGAGCAGCAGCAGCAGCTGCTGTATCTGCGGCTCTCGGCTGATTTTCCAAGCCGACTTTCAAAAAACTTTTTACCGTTTATCTCGAGCGTATGAGATGCGTTGCACTTTTTGCGTCCTACCCGGCCGGAGGTTACTGAACTTCTAATGCCTTATAGACCGGCCGCTTTATAAATACCGAATCGCCGAGCGTCTCTCGCGGCCACTGCGATTGTGAAAAATCGAAATTACGAAAGACACACATTTTCCATCTTGCATTCTCAGTTACGTATACTTACACCACACGCGTTCACACTCGTGCAGTAATCCGAAAAAAGAGCATTCGCGATAAAAAGAACGTACGAATCAGTTATATCTCTTTTTCTTTTATCGACGAAAAAAAAATGAACCTATGCAAAAGAAGAATTTCTGCCAGTGGAGCGTAGGATTCCGGTAAAAACTTTTTCTCTCAATGTGTATATAACGATATGTAAGAAAGACGCACACCTCGACAGTCTCTCTTATATACAGCTTCGAAAAATCTTGTACTTTTTTCGCGTTACGCGTGACACACTTAGCATCGGGCCGATAGAAGTGACTGGCGCGACTGCTAAGAGAGAAGAAAAGGATTTCAGATTTCAGCGTCTAGATGTCTGCCGAGTTTATCTGACGGATTCGAGCGAATTACGCCTCGCGCAATTTTCACTGTTTTCAGAATTTTCACCGCCTAATAGCAGAGCATTTTCACCGTAATATTGTATGTAAATTAGACTGGTTTTTTTACACCCACGCAGCGGAATTTTCATTCCAAAAAAAGGAAAGAAATATACTCTCGATTAAAACAAAAAAAAAAAAATGCATTCCGCGAGTCGTAACTGCGCAGTATTCGGTACCAAAAATTTATTACCCAACGACTGATGCCTTTTATACTTTTTTATCGTCACTCGCCGCGCTGCACGTACATTACCGTGCAATGAACGACTGGCGGACTGTTCATGAATAAAACTTTTGTCTGTGTGAATGAGGTACAAATGTGTATTAGCTGCGTGGAGTTTACATAAACCGCTTAAACGCTCACGTGCATCGACTGCACGTACATATATATATATATGTCGAAATGAGACAATGCTCGGGGCTGTCATGTCGTCTATTCTCTAAAACTCCATTTTTGCGTTTGCAACGTGTGGAAATGGTTGTATAGCGAGGAAAAGAACCGCACGCAATTGCATTAGAACGTATATATATATGTATGTGTGTGTGTGTGTGTGTAGGTGTACGTGTGCTAAGAGTATATAATGGGTTGAATTAGTTTTGTTTGTTTCTGCGCTTTTTGCAGCCGCGCGAGTTTCTCCAGATTGCGGATTTCCACTCGTGTATATATAGAAACAAAGCGAGAACCGAGGCGAAAACGCGCGGGAGCGTATTATATAGGCTTCAAATTGATTCTTGATTATACCGAGTAAAAAATTATACTTATATACACCAGTGCGACTTTCTTTTGGCATCGCAGTATATAACGTATTTAGTTTCGAATATAATTTGTACATCATTGAAACGTTACTTTTTGTTCCTATGTACGGAATTGCAGAAAAATACAATACCTTATTCGTGATGGTAGATATGCAATGTAATAAGCGCAACAACTTGGGATAAAAACACGTGTAATATATTAATGTACGGTTGGTTTCGCGTGCTTGAAAAAGAGAAAGAAAAACCGAGTCGCACGCGTTAAATTTACATTGGGAAATATCGATCCGATAATAAAACTTTTCAAATTGACCCATATATCCCCGCGAGACAAAGATTCCCCCAGTCCAACGTAGTCGAGCGTGCATATTTGTCATTTATTTAAATAAAACACAGTTATGTCCATAATGCCGCGGTGCTCGATCACGACTGACACAGAAAGCCGCTGCCGCCGCTGCTCGCAGCTCTCGAATGTGTGTAAATTCGTATATATGTGCTCGTCTATTTATTTTTCTCTCTCCTATATTTCCACGGTTAAAGTAGATATCGTGCATTTATGTATATGCATCGGCATAAATTGCACCAGGCCGCGGTGAATCGTTAATCGCAACGATCCGTCGAGAGAGAGGGAAAAAAAAACGTATGCGTAGAGAGGGATATGAAAGAAATGGGAGTGATATCCTGCGTGAGTAGGTTCAAGGACTTTTCTAAGTGCGTACGTTAGTGTAGGGTTGGTTTGCTCTGCATCTGCAGTGTAGTTGGAGTGGGACAGCAAAGAAAATGCGGAAATTGTATGGGCCCAGGGTTAGGGGAGTTTTTGTTCTACATCTGCAGCGCGGCACGTATTTTACTCGGCGTTCGCCGCGTATATATACATGTACCGGTGTGCACATTATCTTCTTGTGTGTACAGTTTTTAATTGCCGTACTACTGGCTAAAGGCTATCGTTTGTTTTTTTTATATTTGCTTACTGCAGTTATTTCGTTAATATATAATATTGCTTTTCGTTAGTTTTGAGTTAGAAAACTGGAGCAGATGTGAATTTAATTATAAAGTCGCTATTAAAAAAGTTCTCAATAATAACTTTAATTAACGCAAGAGTTTATGCAAAAATTTGCATTATACGCAACCTCCTGTAACAGGCTGCTGCTTACGGATATACAATATTTTCCTTATTCTCATTTTGCACTTTTCTAAAAAAAAAAACCAAACTTTTACTGCCTCGAATGCGCCACAACTTTTTATCCTCTACATATACCGCAGCTAATACACCATTCTTTAAAAAAGCGAACAAACTGCATTTCGCGCTAGAACAGCGCAATAAGCGTTTGCACAAGCCTCTCGGTCCCCTCCCTTCTTCTTTTTTCTTTACTCTATAACAATATATCTCGACGCACGCACACGTCGTAAAGTATATACCTGTTACAGAATTTCTGCAGCTGCAGCAGCGGAGTACTGACCCTGCCCTTGGGTCGTATCTCGATTCTGAAGTGAGAGAAAGAGGGTATACGCAGAAAGAGAGAGAGAGGGAGAGAAGGGAAAGGGCACAGAACTCCGCGCGAAAAAAGACTCGGTCGCGCGCGCGAGCGTTTAGGTGGGGAAGATGTGTGACGATGAGGGAAGGGGGGACCGTATATATATATTCTGCGTCTTTTCCCGACTGTTGTATACCACACACACACGCGAACACTAAATCTCTTTCACTCTCTGCGTTCGCGGAGGAGCGCGGCGTAGAAAAAAAAAATATCCGTTTCTGTAGATGATTCACACTCGAATCTGCTGTGTGTATACAACGCGCGCGAGAATGAAAGTTTGCTAAAGGGGCTGCACAGGCGCGCGGTCCGTTGTTTTCGACGAATTTAATCGTGTTTACGCGATTCCCGATTGCTTCGCGGGACCTTTTGCGACTCTCTGCCCGCGGGCGGTTTACAACTCTTTTTGGTTTGTCTCGCGCCAACGCCATATCCCCTCGAAAGAATTTTTTGGATGCGAAAAAAAGTAAATCTCCTCTTCGTTGACAGGCGAAATTCAATTGGTGTAGAAAAAGTTTTTACGTCATAGGTACATTTTGCCAAAACTTTCCGTCTCAAGTGATTCAGACGTTATCCAATATATGGCCGAATAAACGCTAATGTTATTACTACGGAATTGCGTTCGCGCGTGCCCGAGTATATGTAAATAATGGGTTTGAGCGATGTTTGAACTAATTGTTGGGCGAGCTCCAGAATTGCGGGATGATGCGCGCGCGGAGTGCCAAAAATCTAAACAGTCCGCCGCCGCCGCCGCTGCCCGCGGACTTCAAAATGGATAAAATAGCTTTAGTACGTAAATAAACCGGTGGAAATTCGTGCTCCGCGAACGTCATTCGCAAAAATGCTGCTATGCGCGATTGCGTAAGTGTGATGTGCAGGTATACACGGAGAAAAATTGAATCCTCTTCTTCGTTTCATAAGAATATCTATAGATTTTTTTCAAATTTACAATGTTCGGGCCGAGTTCTAGATTAAATTCAATTTGCAATTTAAAGCTCAGACTTTAATCCAGCCTTATTAATATTCTCTTACGAAAACGGGTTTAGGTGTACACACTACAATTATTCCTGCGCTCAATTTTGAACAGCTAAAGCACACGAGTGCACAGAACTTCGCAACTAAATACAAGATATGATATATAATACATTTTTAGAAATTTCGCATTCCCTCCGAGTGTGTCAAACTGTCTTTTTTTCAAAATCCCTGCTTATATCGCTCGTTATTGAAATTCAAGAAGTCCACAAAAGAGCGCTTCTCTTTCAGCGAATCCAACCTTGAACCGTCTCTGTAACCCTTTGATCAAACAACTTTTATCCAACGGCTCTCCTCTAAACCTTATAGCCTCCTACACACACAGACACATACACATACTTGAAAAATGTTTTTTTTTTTCTATCCTCCCACTCATATAGTGTTTTTCTCTCGTCGCAGTGTGTTCCAGGCATATATGTGTGGTATACATGTATATATATCAATGCGATGAATGCATGAATAGCGAGAGTCAACGACTGAGCGAGAGAGAGAGAGAGGGAGAGAGAGTACGAATATATATAGTATTGAATCCCGAGGATGTACTGAAGGGATGGATCAGGCGTGTGCAGACGTGCAGGTTGAATGAAGAAGAGAGAAACTGAGCTCGGCTGTGAATGCACAACACGGTAACGTGACCAACACCATACCCCCAGAAAATGAAACACACCATATAAGTGAATGCTTAAGAATTCTAGGCCCTTATTTTCATCTATTTTTATTTTATTCTCATCTTTGGCTTGGTCATTAATCACAAAGGATCGTCTTGTAGTTTTTCATCTTTCACGCTTTATGGGATCTTGGGATTGTCCCCGTTATTGGCCTTCCATTGTTATACTAGGGGATTTAAGTTTGTGTCGTGAAATTTGGGATCCTACAGGGAACACTGTAACGACGCAGAGGTACAATTGCTTTGGGTTTAAGTCCATTTGTCACGATTTTGTAAACGACAGTTTTGTTGGGAATTAGTTTGTAGAATTTATTTTTGGGATTAGATACTAATGGAATCTTGCGGCAGGGATTTAATCGTATCATTATGAAAACATTGTACTTGCTGCATATTGTAATATTTAACTATTCTTTAAAAACGCAAAATTAATAAAGGAAAAAAACAGTTGAATAATTTTTAAAATGTAGCATGTTTAAAGCTCACAACAAATGGAAGGTTGATAATTGGAACATTCTCTTAGCTATTATTGAATATAAATGTGTTTGCTAATTTTAATTATAGTATATGTAAATAATTTTAAACGCTAGTTTCTATGGTCTCCAGGGAAACACTTTCATCATATTAGCATTAAGATATTTTATTTATAAAAATACATAAATAGTAATAACGTCATTATTTATTCTGTAATCATATATATCTACCGACAATAATATTTCTTTATTTATTAAGGCCAATAGCATTAGTTTAAGTGTAAATACAAAAAAACTAACTTCGTGTATAGGGTATTAAAGAATTGCCTTATGAATAGTTCGATCCATTACATCTCAAAAAAAGAAATCCAATGAAAGACACGTCTGGAAAAAAAATATATTTTTCTCGCCACCCTTAAATAATTGAGTTACAGCATGTAGGCCACACACGTTAATCTTAAGGACATTTTGACGTAGTCATCAATTTGTTAAAGCTAATTTTAGCGCGTGACGTAAATTTTGCTTTGATATCGTCGTAAACGTTTAACAGCGGTTTTACTTGGGCTGACCTTTACATCAATGTTAATATTAAATTTGCAAGGGCGATCCAGTTAAATAATATATTTTGTTGCACTCGATCAATTTGTGCAAACGATCCAACACCAATTTTTCATCCATATTATACGTATATATAAAGGCTCAGATTGTACAACCATTACGGTCTCAAATCTAAAATAGCCTTATACTTACAAGTTTCACCATTAACCGAACCTAATTTATACTAATTTGCCAATTTAGAAAGAGTCGCAGCTCGTTACCAAGTCAACGACGATATATATATATATCGATCTCTTTTCGTGTAGTCGTTTAGAAAAATCGAAGCACGTAGTACGCAGTCGGCTCAAAAAAACAGGCGCGACTTTCGCGTAATTCAACCTGCTGCGCGCGATCGTTAAAAAGGAAGAAGAAAGAAAAAAAACATTACATATATCGGCTGCTCCGTTCAATGTCAACTCCGGCATTTATCTCTCTTACGCGAAATCTATATAAACGTGTACTCGCGTGAGAAGTATTCCACCGCGTTTATTTTTCTTCTCTTTTTTTTTTATTATCGGCGAATCGGAAAGAGCAAAATTGACGGAGAAGAGCGAGAAAGCAATTAGTTTCGAGTCCGTGTGTGTGTGTGTTTTATGCATGCGAGGCTGCCCCGCGCGCGCATGTATAAGTAAGTGCACCGTAGCGCGAGACTCAACCTGAACTCTGATGTAATTTGTAATAGATAACCGCGCCGGATTAACGGTAGCTGTATAACATTTGCTTAATGGTAATTACGTAAAAGATAAAAGAGCGGAGATTGCGAGTAATTGCAGTATGGTAGATATACATTCGAGCAGTTTTGAATATAATGCTGATATGTAAAAACGCTGTCGGCTTCATTAGCATAAGAAAATATTGCATTATTTCGCGCTGATTAGGCCAAAAACTTTGTCGTGTATAGTTAATCGGTCATGATTGAATGATGCAATCAATTTTCATTGTCCTTATATATATATATATATACACGAACTCGCTCCTAGTATTCGCTAGTGGACAACCGCGTTTTTTCTCGCCGCGATCCGCGCAACGTGTTTTTCTCGCACAAGGACAAATCGAAAAAGGCTTTCAGCGCGGTGTTTCTTGCGATTGTGGTGTCACCGGTCTCTCTGCGCTAAAACCAGATAATAGTCAGGATTGACTACGAGAGTCTTTGTTTTTTCTTGCATCCCAAATGAGAAATGGATTAAATATGCTAATTTTGGCTAACGTCGATGCGTTTTCTTGAGCTTTTTATATATTGTTTAAGCCGCTTTGTAACGTCTGCGATTGTAATACCGTGATTATAATTTCGGTTTATAATTGTGTCCGATATGAATATTTATGCGCAATTTTTTTTAAATTGGATGGATTTATTAATATTTTATTCAGGTTTTGTTTTTGGCATAAAATTGCCGATGTCTTACCAAACTCTGGTATTATCTACTTGCGTGCGTTTATTTCGAGCGATGAATTCACCAAAGCGTTTGTCTTCGTCTCGCTGCTGTAGCTTTTCTAAATTGGTCTATACTACGTGGATTTTTTTCGTTTAAACTAAAGATTAAACACTGGTTTATATAAAAATATCAAAGTATGTATAAGTGCATTTAACTGCTTTTCCCGATCTAATAATTCAGTGCACATTGACAGACGTCATAAATATTTCAAACGCACACGCTGATAAATTCCGCTAAATGCTAAACAAGATATACATGGCAAAAGTCACAAAGCGTGAAAAAGGTAATGCGTACATACAGACGATAAATGTATACTTTCTAAAGCTTTTATGACCACTTTTTTTACAAACTATTGTGCGCAGTAAAAAATTGCATTTTTTTTACCGATTTATATCACGTTACCGAAGCTTAAAAATTAAAATATCATTTTAATGGGTATACGCATTTTCGATACAAAACTATCTACCTTAGTAAAATATTTCGACATATCTTAATATGTCTTCGACAAGCAACAAAAATCATCTATTGTCTAAATAGCAGATGATTATATGATCGTTTCGCTGTAATACACCAATATTTTCATTGTCATCGTACTTACATGTAGGAAATCAACTCTCATACAGAGTGAAAGTTCCTAATTAGGCCGCACTAGCAGCCTATATATCGAAAAAAAAAATCAATTCCACGCAAAGTCCAGTGTAATACACACTGCACATATACACATCGATCCTATACACATGACTACTGAACCGATGTATCCAGTAATTGGAGTACTCGAAAATCTATGTTAATCACAGACCTAGAAAATCGTAAAACAAAGCAAAGAATGAAAAAAAAAAATCTTGACAATTAACTTCCACATATGCCAACAGAGCTGCGCACGATTACGGAAAATGGACAGCATCGATTATGCGCACCACCAGCTGTGAACATATTGTTCGCAATTATTAAAAAAGTATATCGGCAAACGGAACAAAACGGTGCGGACATGTAGGAATGGACTATTTTATCCCGACCATTTATCAGACGGACTACGTCAACGGAAATGACTTTACTATATAAAAAAAGGCGAAGGGACGCGCATAATTTACCGAAAGGCACTGTACTCCAAACGACGCTAGGCAAACTGCAAAAAGAATCTACAGGCTTCGTGTGTGTCGCGCGCGCGCTATTTTATTTTAAACGCGTGACATTATCTCTGCGCGCAGTCATTTCATAACCGTTGGACGTACGGTCCAAGTCCAAGATCTCGTGTATACGTGATGTATTATGTGCGTGTAGGTCTTGGCTCGGTCATAGTCAGCCCGTCGCCTCCGCGTCTAATTCACGAGGTGTACAATGCGATGCCGTCTCTCTCTCTCTCTATATATACATGTTTCTTCTCGCTTCCTCCGTCTGTCTTTCTTCAAGTCTAGATTCGCGGCTATTCCGGCTCATTTCGATGCTGCTCCGCTTTCGGCTTCTAGTTCGCCGCGACGGTTATATAGTGGATCTGCATTGGCCGAGCGAGATCTGTGCTTTTGACCTTCGGGTATGCGGACCTCTGCTCGCTGGGCGCACTGGTGGAAAGTTTTCCGAGCGATTATATAGCCTATGGATATGTGCAGGTTATTTTTTTTTCCTTTTTTTTCGTTAGGAGAAGGTTTATTTTAGAGGGTATAATCGCCCTGGTCTAGAATGTTTAGTCAGCTGTTGAGCTGAGGCGGCAATTTGAAATTGTTTTAATTATGTTTTCGTATATAATGTATATTTATACATCTAAAGATACAGGTTGTGTAATTAATTTGATTTGTTTGATTTAATTATTGTATAACTCACGTAATAGGACGTTCGTTTTTCTTCTTCGTTTTTTTAATCTTGCGGAATATTAATTTTTTTGACTTCGCTATAGAAATGAAATTAATTTCAAATGGAATAACACGTTCATATCTAATCGAATTGAAATAGTTTCATGTAGTTAACTATAGCTGCGAGTGGGAATAAGTCAGAGTAAAAAATCTGCGTAGCCTTGGAATAAATTGTACTATCATCTCATTTGAATGATTTTTTTCATATCAATGTTGCCCCATTTACAGATAATAAAAATAGTTCTCTTCGGTTTTATAGATCTACATCAAACTTGATTAAATTCATTTGTTTAATCATTTTAATAACGTCTTGCAACTTAATGTACAATCTACTGTTTTCAATCATCAGTGGTGAAATTTTTTACTATTTTAAAAGATGGTTCAAATCCAAGAACTCAAAATAACGGTATACAATAGAACAAGGGATAGAAAAAGAATTCTCACTACATAGGTATATACACGAAAGCGACTTTCTCACCTATATTTTCCTTCGCACATACGCCTTCTTATTTTGTCTCGTCATTATTTTTTGCCTCTCCCGTCTCTCTTTCTATATCTTGTTTTGTAAAGTCATCGTCTCTTATTTGTGTCGCACTCGTAAGAATATCGTTTGTTTCTTGTAACGTTATTTTTCTCTTCGCATTTTATAAATACTTTTTCACTCGAATAAATCTTTCTTGAACCGATATTAATCGATCGATTCTTTCTTATAAACATTTTCTTAATCCGACAAACTCACATTCTGCTAATATTTTTGTACTCTATCTGTTTAGTTTTCGCTGAGTCTTTATACTTTTTTTTCTAAGCAATCGTTCTTAATTTTTTTTAATTCAATCTTTGCACTTTATATATCTCTTACGCTCCAGTTTGCTATGACAGTACTTTCTTATTTCCATGGGTCGCTTATTATTAGATAATTATCTATAAAAGCACGCAGATATTAAATTATCATTATTACTGAAAATATATGTATTTTTACAAGTAAAAAATCGTTGTCAGGACGTTTTCAGTCGTTAACCACAAGCTTTTTGCGCACTATAAACAAGAGTCACATCTTCCTCGTGAAAGTTCCGAGGAAACCAGCCTCGAATTAACTAGAAAAGGGGAAGAAAGAGCAAATTGAAATGTATATGGTGCACATTAGTAGCACACACAGTACAATATACAATTTTCTCTACGTTCCGCTCGTTCGTGCACTTAATGCCGTTTTTTTTTCTTCTTTTCGTTGCCCTCCTCTTTTTATCAGCGTCCATCAGCTCGTGTGCCACTTTGACACTCTTCTCGATCTCCGCGGATTATTATACGTTATTTCTTTCTCTCTTTCTTCTCGAGTAAAATATTCTCTTCTTACTTCTTCACAATTATTACCGGACCGACTCTTGGCGCTGCTGTAAAGTTGCGAAACTCGCACGCGCGAACGCTTGCAGCATTTGGCTCTCTGCTTTGTTTGTTTGGACGTGAAAAAAAAAAAAAAAAAGCGAGACTCCCGGCCATTGTTGCTCGGATTTTTTCGATATTTCGTTATCTTTTCGTTGTTTCTCCGCTCTGGAAAATGAGGGTTAATTACTTCAAAGCCGCGCGCGGCGTTTTATTGCCTCGGTGGAGAAAGTACGATTCCGATGGATGTTGATGGATGATTGTGGGGACTGTGGCGAGCGAGCGAGCACCTAAATTGAAGTGATAACTTTTCCATCAGGGTTAATAACGTATCGAAGAACTCGATAGTTGTGGAGCACAGAGTACATTTGATTCGTGTTCTCGGTATTAGCTGAGTTACGGTTTCGAGCCGTTCCTTTTTCTTTTTGGCTTTGCGAGACTTAGCGCTGCTGGCTGCGGCTTTGTTTCGAGTGCGCGGCGCAAAACTAGTGCAGCCAGATGGTGTTAAAACATTTATCATTCGAGTTAACGATTTAGCAAATGACCAATTTGACTCATTACTCGACTTAATGCGCGGCTCACGTGTAGCGGCGATGGTTCAGTTTTTATTGGAATACTTGATCCGCGCGATCTAGATCGCACTGGCTCGACAATATTTTCTCGTCGTTATCAAACAAGTAACGTTTCCAGACTCGATAAATCATAGTTAATTTTTAGTTTTACGCATAGTTTTTTTTTGCTTCGTGCAAAACAATCGCAAAAGGTTTTTACTTATATGATAAACTTGTACCACCTAGGTAGGAAAGCAGTTTTTCTATATATTTAAGTTCATTAAGTGAAGTTAATGCGATGAAACTTTAATTGGATTTTTCTTCTCGATTTCCGCAACGAACAAAGTTTAGTTCAGCTATATAGACTGCCTATATAGATGGTACAACATACTGATGTCATGCTTTTAGATGCGATTAAAAATGATGTCATTTTTCGAACTATTAAAGCGATAAATATGCTATAATTTTCAAGCTGGCAAAAAAAGAAGTTTGTATTGATTAAAAAAAAAAATTACACAATATTGACATTAAAATGTATGTTGAGTATTGCGGTTACGTCATAATCTATTATATAGAAGACGATAGCATTAGTTCATTGCTTATTTTAAACTTGGAAAATTACAAATAAATAGATGCTTTATATATATATATAAATATATATATATGTATATAATGGTAAATGTAGCGTTCAACTTTTAAACAATGTTCTAAAAAGTATTTTTACTGCATATTGTTTTATAAAGATAATATTAGCTCGAGCAAAAGAAGTTTTAACAATGATTTTATAAGGTCGATAGAATTTAGTTCGGGTTTCGCGTTAGCCGATCGTTAAAGCCGTACATTTTTTTCCTATCCCGCATTTTCTCCGCTCCCCAGAGTGTTTCATTCTCTTTTTTTTCTCACATCGTGCGCACAGTCGCTCTAAGTTGCGATTATCGCAGTACTGGACGGTATAGGGCAATTTAATTTTAACGAGGCTCAGTGACAGCGGAGTTTTATTCACTTTAAATAAAAAGGCAGTATTTAAAAAGAGCCTATGGATTGCGCAGCGAGAGACTTTTAATTTTAGCCAACTATATATCGCACTATTTTTTCTTTAAACTTTATCAATAACCGTTGTAGTTGATACCGACGCAAAAGTAAATATTATTGTCGTAAAAATTCGATAAAAAAAATTCTCTCTTGACTAAAGTGCAATTTTCAGAAATAGGATTTGTAAAATAAAAGAAAAATGTCGAAATTCTGCGAAAGAAAAAAATTGATTAATCATCTCAGACCAATAAATTAGTTTCGAGAGAAAAAAAATACTCGGGCTGAAAAACAGGAGGCATCAGTGTTGTCTCAAAATGTAATTGAAAACGATAGGCCTGCAAGAGGTCAACGTACGAAAGTGCGTTGAAAAATATATCGAGCTTTTTTTACTTCTCCCTAGTGCGTAAGTCGAACGTAAATATACTTCGACAATCTGAAATTTAAATTTTGCATTCACTTTTTTTGTTTATGAAAGAATATTCATTATTTACAATGTCGAACCGGTTCCTATACATACATTTCAATTATAAAATCCTATAAATAATAATAATTTAACAACGAATCTTAATCGCAAAGTTATGAATATTTAAATGCTCCGCGGCTGATTTAACAATGACAAAAGCACGTATCACAAAAATTGCTTGTATCCACAGAAAAAAATATATAAGAACCTTATCAGGTTCTTTATAATGTATGCACGGAAAAAAATCGCAAGCAAACATTACTTAATTTAGCTCGGCAGATTACTCTGAAGCAGGAATTAAGCAAAACGTATTGAAGTTATTGGTCAAATGTTACTGAAAATATTTGGTAATACATACTGAAATAACAGTCAATTACAAAGTGCCTAAGTAATCAAGCAAAGATTACTTTGCCGTCTTCCAATCGCGAGTGTATGTAATACACTCTCTTTTACTAAAATGAAAACATTAACTTTTCAAGTTATTTAATTTATAAGTCCTAATTTTATATTCAATATTTTCCGAATTTGTACACCCTGTGTATTAAATACGCTTGTCGGTTGCTATGCACATATTACACGGGGCAAGCGACAGAATATGCACGCGCGCGAGCAATAATTACTTGACTGGCTAGGTAAAGTATGCCTAACTTCTTTTACTCGATTTATCAAGCAAAATTTACCGAACCAGTTCTGTAGATGTTCTATAACCGTCAATCACATCTTGCTTGATGAGTTCAGCTCAAGCTACTCGGTAAATTTTGCTCGAAGGTTCATGAAACTCTGCTTGCGATTTTTTTCCGTGTGCACTTTTCTTTCCAAATGCAATATTTACTTTGCGATATCATAAGCTCATTTAAAAATAATCTACCCTCTAGACGATAATATATAATCAGTTAACAGGATAGCCGTGCAACGGCCGATTTGTAAAAATAACTGCTATAATTCGAATAACAGATAAGGTATACGCCGCACTTTACAGATAATCCGCGCAAGTCATCGAGACGATTTTTTTCGGCCGTTCGATGACCCGATTCTTATTGCTTGAAATTCTCTTGTGACGGATGATGTGATATATTTAATTGTTTAAGTAGGAGCAATTTCAAGAATAACAATCAGATATGCAAGCGATATACAAACATTTACGAGAAGAAAGTGCCTCCTTAACTAAAGACCACAAAATTGATAAATTTATTCAATATCGAAACTAACTTTCACTTTGAATGCTCGGAGAATAAAGATCGTTCACATAATTATGCGAATAGTTTCTAGAAGTTTGCAAATTCAATAGTACAGTTACAAAGCGATTAGCGTAACTTTGAATACGTAATACGAAATCTGCGCGACACACTTCGAAGCGTGTTATATACCAAAGTACACAAAGCGGAGAGTGAGGAGAAGATCATATATAGGTAGTCTTTTTGTTTTTCGCATAACGAACTAAATTCACGAGTTTTAAGTTTATACGACGCAGAATCGATAGAGAGAGAGAGAGAGAGAGAGAGAGAGAGAGAGAGAGAGAGAGAGAGAGAGAGAGAGAGAGAGAGAGAGGGGGGGGGAGCTTCCTTTGTGACGTCACTATTGGTTGTACTGAATCAGAGAGCTTGGTAAGCGCAGTGACGTCATGCAAAAAAAAAACTTTACTGCGCCGCATATTATACATATATATGTATATGTCCTTTGCTTTCAGCGATGTATTAGTATAACTATATATACCGCTTAAAAGCTGCATTTTCCAAAGTTTCACCTATATAAACGAGTCGGCCGTGAATCCATTCAAAATTCATCCGTAGCTCTCTGCCGCCCACGTCTTATCTCACACTCGTGAACCGAGAGAGAAAAATAGATCCACAAACTTATACATATGTACCTATATAACACGCTCGCACACTCGAGTCAAGTCGTGTCAGCGCGTTTGTTTTTCGAGGAACACACGCGCGCTCGGCTAACGGAGCTACCGTATTACGTTCTCTTACATATATACTCGCACGACTTTGCAGCTCTCGCGCGTGTCAGTCGCGCCGATATACTCGCTCTACCAACTACGTTTTAATTGCGAGTCTCTCGCGACTTTGGTTCTTTTTTGTGCGGTCCGAACTTCTTACGTTTTTGCCCAGTGATTTGAATTTTTCGAGGAAAGAAACTTTGGAATCGAGAGGAGAGAAGAGATTTAGGCGAGTTATAAGGGTTTTTTTTTGTTCCCGTCTTTGGTGCAAAGTGTTGATTGGTCTTTAAGTGCGTTCGATCGGGTGCACGAGCTTGCGAAGAAGATATTCGATATATATATAGGCTTTGTCTTGTTGATGAATGAGAAAGCTTGCGTTTTGTTGTTTTCTGGATGGCCTGCTGCTGATTGGATAAAAGTGTAATTTTAATTTTAATTATATCGGGACAGTTTGTTGTGCGAGGGGATCGGAGCAGATTTGGGTAGGTTGTTTATGAAGGCGTTCCGATGTACTGCCCGATGACGTGGGTTTGTGTTTTGATCGAATATTTTATTACTGCTGGGAACAAAGAATACTTTCAAATTTATTTCATCATTTTTTGGAATAACAATCTTTTCTTTATTAAATCCTAGGCGATAAATTGTTAAAACATCTATTTTTTTTTTAACCAAGATTTAAAGATATTGATCTAACTTTTTGTTTCAGCACAATCATAAGTAATGTTTACTCACATCAGTGACAAAGAAATTGACTCATAGCTATTGCGATATTTACATTAGTGGATTATCTCGTTTTTTAGTACGCATTTTATTGCTTGGATTGTTGGCAGCGGCGAAACGGTTTTTTTTTGTTTAATATCGTTTGTTATATGTTTCGTCGCAATAGATGCGTATATGAACTTTTGCAAAGGAAATGCGTGTAATGTTCTGTTTACTTACCTTAGAGTTTTACGAGTGTTTTCATATACGGTCTCGGATAGAGCCTTATTATGAGGAAAAAGAAAACAGAAAACGTGTACGTTAGCAAGGCTATCACTCATTTGTTTACATTATATTTTTTTAAACGTTCCCACATATATATGTATTTCTTTTGCTTATCTATTGCTTACTGCCGCCCTTTATTGTTTCTTAAACCGTTTTTTTTGCAGTTTCTGCTTTACTTTAAGACCGTAAACGGACACAGCGTGTGTATAAGAGGTGAAAAGAAGTAATCATTGACAAGGTGATTTCTTTTTTTCTTAAATTTTTGCTCTATCATTCCTTTGTTTTCTTTACGGAAAAGGTTTACGAGGAAATATTGTTTTAATGTTCAGAAAGGAATTAAAAGTTTGAGTTAAAAAAATTAAAAATTAAAAATTAAAAATTAAAAATTAAAAATTAAATATATAATTTTGAATAGTTTTCTAATTATTTCGTAAAATTATATGCTTTTGGCTAAAAAATATATTTAAAAATATTTTACGTATATTCCAAAATTATATTGGAATATTTTTTAATGACAGATGCGTCAGCGGATTACCGTTATTTTTTTGTATAATCTTAAAAAATAATCATAAAAAATAATCATAAAAAATCTATGTACATATAATCATAAAAAAAGTAATCGTAAATGTATAATCTTCTACTATAATCTTTCAATAATATTTTTCATTTTGTCGCGATTATAAGCCGAAAATAAATCTATATCTTATGCAAATAACTTTTTAATTTAAAAACAAATTTAATCAATTCTATTAGCTAATTTCTTAAATACCTCTACTTAATCTTAATAATACCATCTTTCCAATATCGTTTTCACAACATCAAATATATTTCACGAAAAAAAAACCGTTGAATTATAGTTCTGCACCTATAAATGTCGTCATCGTTTGTCCTCTCGCAAATCGCGTACATTTTCTTTTACGCGAAATCACAGTGAAATTTTTCATGCGTCAGTTATCTCGAACTATTAGGTCTCTGTATAATATATTGCGCTTGCGACATGACGGAGAGTTTGCGTCTCTCGAGTCCACCGTGTTTGAGCGACGCGCGCAGATTATTTAACGAGCGCGCGGGTCAATTCATTATGATGCTGGTGCGATAAAAAAAAAGACGTCGTAGATCGATATCGATGGGTCCCTACATCGCTCGTGATAGAATAACACACAAAATGACTTTTGTACTTTAAACGTCTACGAGTTTGTTTACTAATCACCTTAATGATTGTGATTGTACGATACCTATTTTTATGTACGAGTGAATAAACTTCGAAATGATTATGAATTAAATCTGTTTAATCCAACTTGGTTTTGGACAAAATTCAGCTGATTATCGTTCTTAGAATTCGTTTTTATTATTCAGTATAAATATTTAGATATCGTTTTTATTATTCAGTATAAATATTTAGATATTTTTAACATTAAATATTAATTTTCCGCGCTAATATACATTGGTAATATATGTTTTACGTAAATTCAATATTATATGAATTTCTTGGTGGAGGAATTCATGTTTATGTGACTGAAATGTAGATTGTTTCATGACATACTTGCCTATGTATAAATTCGAAATTCATTCATAAAAGTAAGATGGCCACTCTAATAATAGTCACTTCATTTCGATTTTATTACGTCGTAAAAAACGTTATAGAGCTGGAAAGCACAAAAATAGGATCACATATTCTATTCTATAATTATACAACGAAATATCAATTTAAGCTCGCTGAAAATTGCTCGTAAAACAGATAATTAATTTTCACATTCTGTATACCGAGGTGCAACAATTGAAATCAATTTTGAAACAATCACGAGTGACTTTCTAACGTGGAGCATAAATATTATAAAAACACGCGGTCGCGCAGTGAATACCGGATAACGATTGATTAATTGATGCTGTCCGGCTACCGGTGATTATCCATCGTTCGCTCGCTGCACTCGCGTATACCTATAATACATGGACGTTTCGTCTACATGAAAATAATTGTACTCTCGTCGCGATGGCCTCTGACCGTCGACTACTACAATTAACGCAGTTTTTTTCTTTTTGTTACATCCCGAACCAATATCGGATTTACGTCCGACCTTTTTTTTTTCCAATTTGACCGTGGCTTTATGCATTGTTTGGAATGGCAAAAAATGCGTATAGCGATTCCCGTTTTTTTTTATTCTTGATCTCACGATCGCGTGATATTGAAATACTCGCGATAGTTTCTATACGATATATAATGCGAAATTTCATGCGATTTAAATTAAAAGACAGAAGCGGACAGTCGGAATCGCGCATTCCTGCAAGTTCAACCTAAGAATACTTTTGAAGGTCAATTTATTTTTGGGCAACAAAAAATAAATACGAACGCATTAAAAGTGTGGTTTAATTTCAAATCGCGGGATCCTTGGTAGGCACTAAAAATATTATGTGCGTGTCCGGCAGTAGCTTCGTTAAATTGAAATTTCAAAGATAGTACAATATTTTACATTGTAAACAAACACAGCACTTTTGTTGCGATAGAAATTCGAGCAGTTCCTCGAAATCGATTGTTGATTGTTCTTTATTCGTTGGTTTTAATTGAAAATTTGTTACGATTAAATAAAATGTACTGAAAAATCGTATATCGAAAATATATTTACTAATGATGATCGCAAAATGTCAGAATAAGTGTAAAAAAAAGTAAATTGAAATAGTAGACCGAGTGCGTAAACATTTCTATCAAAACTTTAATCATAAATTCCTCACGCTCAAATTCAAGTTCAGCTAGTAACAATAAATTCTGACATCAGAGCAAAAGAGAAAAAGAAAAAGAAAAAAAACGAGGAAAGAGAGAAACGAAGTCCACGAAGTTAATCGCATGACCGTGTCGTACCGTTATATCGACCCTAAAAATAAACGCAAATCCTCTTAAGAAGCTCCTACAGCCGCGATAAAACTTGGTCGATGAAAAAACAGCAGACTTTTGAAAAAAACGCGCGAGAACAAAACAAAAAGACATTTTTCAAGGCCTTGACGCACCGAACAAAAAAAGAAAAATATCCACCAACAATAAAAAAAAAAAGAAGAGAAAAAAACCGGGCTACTATACTACACTTGTCGAATGCGCGCGCGCTCGAGAAAGAAAGAGAGTATGAAAGAGAAGGCAAGAGCGCGCGCGCGCAGAGAGTTTGACATTCGGTATTCTTAGATCCTGTATTACTGGCAGTGGCTCAAATCGTTACAGGTGGCACGAAATCGCGTTAGCCGCGCGCGGGGCAAAGCCGAGCGTTGTTGCGTCCACGCTATATATAGGTATACAGCGTCATGTGTATACGTATCAGCAGCTGCGAATCGCCAAAGTAAAGCTTCTTCTTCGCTCTCTTCTGCAGGCTCTTACGTCTGTGGCTGCGTCGCGCTTGCGAGCTTCTCTTCCCTCTATCGAGCTGAAAATGATGAAATACGCGATGCGCTTGCGTACCCAAGTGAGAGAGAGAGAGAGAGAGAGAGAGAGAGCGAGTGTGTTTATTTTATTATATTTACGGCTAATGCGGATGTTACGCCTCATCGAAATAGACGCGCTAACTTTTTTTCTCTTTTTTCTTTCGCTCTCGCTCTGCCTCTGCTATTTGCTATACCTATGTAGGTGTGCTATGCGAAAGTGCGCGCTTTCGTTATGCGTCGACGTTTGATATTTCGTATATGTATTATGAATAGGAAGATGTGATTTGTCTCTAGTTCTCACTTTTTAAATGTAAATTCTGTATCAGATCGAAGTTAAAGTTAAATGTTTAGTTCGGGCTTTCGAACTACAAACATCCAACATTAATGAGCTTTTATCATTTGACACTTTTTTTTCTTTTTAATTCGTCGAGTCAATTCGAAATCGATAGATAATTTGTTTACAGTCATTGTGTCACGTGGAATTGGTATAATGTTCAAGGTTACACACTTTGATCGTACACATCCATTAATAATATTAAAAATTCGATCCCTGACCAAGCAGTTCTTTTCCATACGATTTAGCGCAGACTCTATTTCGGTGCGCGACAATGCAGTTGAGCCGCCGCTTCGCGCTTCTCCGCTCCTCCTCCTCCACCTCGTGTTCACTCGATTCCTCGATTGCTCAACCTTTCCGGCGCTCTGCCCTTTCTCTCCTATCTTGACCTTCATCGAGGCCTTTTAAAAACATTAGATTTGACGTAAGCGTTACGATGTATAACAACTTAAGACGAGAGAGAGAGAGAGAGAGAGAGAGAGAGAGAGAGAGAGAGAGAGAGAAAGAGACTAAGTACACGCTTTTCAGATCGAACGATTCCAACGCATAGTCATCGGGTCGAAAAACGTCATGCTTAGTCGTGCACTTGTATACATTCCACTTTCACGTGTTCAATAGCTGTTGAAAGGAAGGATCGTTTTGAATTTATATTATAGTATATCTCTGAATGAACATGTAAATTTTAAAGCCCTATCCAACCGTCCAAGTACCTATACACTCGGGATAAAGCATAAAATATCTGCGGGGATATTACATTGCTGGCTGCTTCTTCTTCGATGAATTTTTTCGAAATTTATTCATGGAAAAGTCTCTCGAGTCGCTCTTCCCCCCCTCGTTCTCGCCGCATTTTATTATAAATCACAATTACAACTTTATCTTTTTTTTGTTCACGAATAACGATATTCCGTAAATTGACGCCGACCTCGAAAAGAAAATTTACCTATATCCACGCGCAAAGGAGGAAAAATCAATTCCGAATATGGCTTTTGTGCACTAGGTCACACCCACTGCCATCGTAAAAAAATAGAGAGAGAGATCAGGGCTAAGTGAACACTAATATTTAGCTATAAAAGCGGCGAGTATATATACAAGTTAAGAGAACTGCTTTTACAGCTCAATCTCGTTTTCTAAATATATAAGTAATATTAAAATGTAGGCCTTTTTTTAGGGCAAGTTTAGTCCTAGATATTTTATATTTAGCTCGCAAATAAATTCCATTTAGCTTAGAACCTAATTAGACGCTGACTTTCATTGGACAATACCGATGCATCGTAACAAAACAGAAAAAAAAAAGTAAATCTTATGCACATACACGACTTAGCTATGGGAAAGTAAATATACATCTATGTTTGTTCTCTGCTCCACAAACGCCAGGAGAAAAAAGAAAAGTAATTCATACATCACCGTCATGCATGTCATCGAAGCTTCTCACTCCCGCTTTCTAATATCTCGCGCACACACAAGAACCAGAATCTACAAGTCGATCGTACGTAATTAACGCTTAGGTTTGGGGTCTGTTGTTTTGCAGACAGGGAAAAAGCAAGGCGGACGGGATGTTGAGCAGGTTGGCGAGTTACTTGCTGCGAGGTGCTGCCTCCGGTGCTGATGACGGCGAGGTGGTGGCATCGGCGAGCTCGCAGCCCCGGGACGAGGAGCTGCGCGCCGAGGACGCAGCAGCGGGAGCCACCAACAACAACACCGGGATCCCCGTCGAGGCGAGGCTTAGGCAAGTCGAGGTCGAGGGCGATGACTGGATCCTCATTGACCGTAATGGTGAGCCAATTGATTCTACACGTTATATACATGCCTCGTACGTTTCTCCTTTGTCAGTCTTCATAGCTGCCACCGCATGCGTTGCGCTCATCGGATCCGGTTCTTTCCAAATTTCATCAGCTCCTTCGTAGTCGTATAAGTTTATAGCTGCAGGGGGAAAATAGTGCGTGCAGATCGTCCGCGGAGTTGAACAAACGTCTCGAATCAATTATTTATGACCCGAACTTTGACGAGTTAATGAACCGCGAGACCGAGCGGTCATGTCGCGGGTCGAAGATGCAGAAATAGCGTCGCGGTGACACGATGGATCTGACTAGGCACTTTACTTTAATGAGGTCTATTATTATTCCGCCGGCGCGATTGTCTGCGGCGAATTGCCATGAAACACTCCAAAGAAGGCGCGGAGAAAAGGCAATTTTCCCTGGTTAAATATTCGCGCATCGGTAATCGGTTGTTAGTAGCTTTCCTCCCAACATAGTTTTCTGTCGCGCAATCCGCGCAAGTTTTGCGAGTTATAGACACTAGCATAGTTTGATGCATATATTTTCTTTTCACTAATATAATTCACCCTTTGTAATTAGGTATAGTTAATCGTCTATGAAATATATGTGTGTAAGTCGGTTTAATTCGTGATGGTCTTAATTGAAAGCGGAAAAAGTTTTGTCGAATTTTCCGCTTATAACTTTTTATGTTTACAATTTTGGTTAATATTTCGAGACTTGATTAATCTAGTTCTAAACCTTAATAAAGCATTTCGAGTATAAGCATGATGCAGTCTTCTCGACTTGTCAAGTTAAGCCGGGCATCGTTTCAAGAGGGTCAACTCAATGGCAATGCGGAACGCCATCTAGCGTAGAAAGTAGATTTTTTGTTAATTTTGGCCATTTCACGAATTGAAAAAAGTTAATAATAAAGTTTTCTCACGCGTATAGTACAGCTATATATTCAATTGAAAAAAAAAAGCGATGTTGTTAATTTTAAACACGTTATTCGAGTCAGAGCTGAGAAATCATAGACGAATCAGACAATGCGATGAAGTGTGTACAAACAACAAGTTTTGTCTCTTGCAGTTGAGGGTTTCGCGGGTCTGGACGAGTCGTGGTACGTGACGCCTCCCGCCTGTTTCACCCAGCCGGGGCCAGTGCACGTGGAGACGTCGCCCCTCGAGGACCTGCTGATCGAGCACCCGAGCATGTCGGTGTACAGGGCCGCTGGTCCCGTGCCCAACAATCCCGCCGACAAGCCCGAGTCCTCCTCCACGAAGCAGCGCAAACGACGTCCACCCGTGCCCGAGGCTGTGAAACCATCGAGCAATGGCCGACTGCCACTGGCGTCGAGGGGCTCCGCCAATCTCCAGGCTACCGTGGCCACGACGACAACCGCGCCCACGACGTTGACGACGACGTTGAGGCCCGTGCAGCCGAGGCCCGTGCAGCCGACGCAGCAGCAGCAGCACCAGCAGCAGCAGCAGCAGCAGCCGGGAGTAGGAGTCGTGGCCAGACCACCGCTGGCACCAAGGACCGACGGCAGCACCGCCAGCGGCAGGAACCCCAAGGCCAACAATAGTAATAGTAGTAGTAGTAATAATCGGCCGAGCCATCATCATCATCACCACCATCACCATCATCATAGCGGTGGGGCCGTTGTCGAGCAGGCGCCCAGGAGGTCCAGCATCAGGGACCTGAGGAGCGCCAGGGGCGACGAGAACGTCCGAATCGTGCAGATCAGATCTGCCCAGAAGGTACGTCAGAGCTCTGACTCGGGAGCGGAATAAATTGCAGTTTTCTTCACATTACAGCGATGAGGATGAATCGTTGGTTCGGTGGAAAACAGAGTTTGGAAAAGGTTTTGTATCTGGCCAGTTTATTTTTTTCTTTCAACTTTAAGTCGATAGCAATGATACGGAATATTAAGATTATACATATAAATAAATAAATAAATAATAATGGTAATCTTACTACATAATATTATAATGTTATACTAAAAGTTAAAAGAAAAAAATTTATGCTCGCCAAATAGGGCATTTTACAAACTTAAATTTCAGATCGGGCCTTTTTCCACCGAACCGATGAAATATACTTAAAGGTTTTAAAGATTAACCCATTAAAGCCCATGCAAAAACTGACTGAGATAGCAACAAACTAACTGTGCCATTCTTTGCATAAGTGAAAAATAAAATATACGTATTTTTTCTTTTGTCATTTGCAATTGTTTATAAAAAATTATTTAAACAAATTACAAAAAATTTTATAATTTTCAAAAACTGACTGCGGGAATCGATTCTAGGGAAAAAATCGAGACAAAAACCTATATAACACTTTTTTGTCGGAGTTGAATTTGTTAGTGTAATGTCGGAATAAACAATTGCATGTCGGGGAGAAAAAGTGACTATGTCAAGTCCCAAGCCAAATCTATCTGGAATAGCAACCAACAAACTGTGCCATCCTTTGCATAACTGAAAAAATACGTATATTTTATTTTTCACTTATGCAAAGGATGGCACAGTTTGTTTGTTGCTATCTCAGCCAGTTTTTGCATGGGCTTTAATGTGTTAAGGCACTCGGGATATTCGGAGTAAATATTTGTTTCAAGGAAAGCCATTACTGTAATACATTAGCAATTGACATTTAATGACCTGAAGTGTTGGAAACAAAGTTCAATAGTAATTATCTGCGTGAATTAGTTCGATCTCTGATTTCAACTGACTTGAATTGAATCTTGGTATAAAATAACGTTTTTCCTTGTAAATCATCAGTGTATCTATAATTTTTGCAACAAAGCTTTGGGTAGAAAACTTTTCTTTTTTTTATATTCGATACAAAAATGATGAATCGCTTCGTTTCAACCTATAGGTATATAATTGAATATAGAATATTTTTAAGTAGAAAAAAAAAAAGAAAGATGGTATATAGGAAAGGTAAAATTAGACGGAATACGTTGATTGGAACGAGTTTTGTGGCTCTGTGTGTTCTCAGATGCTGGAGAAGCGCTCGTCCCAGTCGGCGAAGCGCAACCGCCTCGAGCGCAGCAACAAGGCGCGCGAGGTGTCGAGCGGCAAGGGCCGACGTCCCAGGCGCCAGGATCGCCTACGGCTCAACAACAGCGGCGCCAACAACAACCGCAAATGCTAGTCCTCCGATCTCAGGCCAGGGTGCACGCACTAAAACAAAAACGATATAAGCCACGCAAAAACAGCAAAAAAACATATAAAATTAAAACCATGCAAAAACACGCTATTATATGGATGATGATGCAGAAAAAAAAGAGATACATGCGCGAGATGATTTTTCGAGCGACGTGGAAGCGCAAAAGCAAAAAAGCAAAATTTTCTCATTACGCGAGTATAAAATCGCTTATGTAAAACACAATGGCAAAGCGACAATTAACAAAAACGTAACGTATACGTAAGACGCCTGTTTGTTTAGAAGCTGAAGCTGACGATTGATGTATCGATCATGAAACCCCAAACCCCTAATG
>UELU01140021.1:116652-164577 GCA_900490025.1 Megastigmus dorsalis | reverse complement strand
GCCAAGAGGACTCGTTTCGAGCGCATAATACACACGCGTGCGATTTCTAGGTATAGATTATGCGGTTTTTAGTGCAGAGAGAGAAAGAGAGAAAGAGACCGGATCGCTTATCGGACCAAACTGCCAAGTGCTTGGGCATATAACGATGTTTTTCCGGAGCTATGAGAGCTTTTTATTGCGGTCGACGAGGTTGGTTTTGACGCTCGCGTCACCGAATCTTGAAAGTATCTTGCTAAGGAATTGTGTATCAAAACTTGCAACTTTTGCGTTTGCTCTCAGTACTTTGGCATCATCGGCAAATATAAGCGTTAAACCCAGCCTCCGCGACTAATTGACTTTGCTGGAAAAAACATTTCTTTCTAATTCGATTGCATCTGTTGCCTCCAATATACACGAAATTGATACACGTTTATACCGAAAAAAAAAGATCAATCAATTCTGAATGTCAATGGACAAAGTTTGGCCCGATAAGGCACGAAGGAACCGATGAAAATCTAAGCGAAAAGGTATATATAAAAAAGGGAAAATTATCAAAGCGACGGAAATTCTCTCCGAGAGTCGTTCCCGGTTACCTTTTCATTTTCAAACGTTTTTCGACAGGGGAGCGACACTCGGAAAGTTATTATTTTTATTATACTTTTCTCTATTCTTTTTCACTTATTTTTCTTTATATGCGGTATCGTTCTTGCACGACGATTTGCACGGTTATTGTACGACTATTACACGATGAAAAAAAAAATAAAATGAAAAAGCAAAAAACTTACCTCATTGCAAGCTCTTTAGGCCATTCGAAAATAAAAATGATATACGTATACATATATATATTTCGTCGCCGCTTTTGGACACGTAAAAAAGATTTTATTATTAATATTATTATCATTATTATTATTATTAATTATTATTACTATTTTATTATATTATTTGAAGACATAAAATAATTTATATAATTTCATCATTTTATACAACAAATATTTTCAAGCCGAAATATAAATTAGGTTTTGGCTGAGGAAAAAAAAATTTATCAATTCTATAAAGATCAACTTAATTCGAATAACTGATTTCTAAATCAAATAGACAGGTGAAGGTTCTCGTAACTGTTAAAAAATCTTTTTTCCGTGAAAAAGGAGATGTCTTATTGAAAGAAAACTATATATGATGTAGTAAATATAAAGAACTGCTTCAGTGCTGTCATTTTAAAATAGATGATTAGAGTTCAGGAAAAGATTTACGTAGGTCCGGTGAAAAGCGTAGCGCTTTGCCTTCGAAAAGAATGTTTTTTTTTTCTTTTTTTCATATTTACGTTCGATTTTATCACTTTAATTGATTATCTTTGTTTTCGACAAGGGTAAGTTGACGTCTCGAGGAGATGCAATTTGTCGAGCGAATTTAATAGAATCCTATAAAAAGAAGCAGCCACTTTTCGGAAACTTTAGTGCATTCGAAAGACAAAAATGAAAACTTGTTCTCCCAGAATAAGAAATAATGACGATTCGGTCGAAGGCTAGACAAAAGAATTTTCACGGACGCGCAAGAATTTTCCGGGTAGGTGCACAGACACCACTACCGCCCAAAAATACACGAGCAGAGCCAAAACGCGCGCGAATATTGTTTTGTACGAAGCAATCGATGTGGGACACGCGGAAACGAGGAAAATCGCCGAAAGTCCGTTCCGACGATAAATTTAAAACTTTATTTATTTGTGCGTTCGAGCGTCTTTCCGATACACATATATCGGTTGGACCTTCGACTTTGACGATTCGAAAAACTTGTTATTCGCTCTTTTTCTTCCTAATACCCGCATCAAAAAAACGTTAACGAACTAGCATAATGACTTTGTCGCGTTGAAACAATGTGGCGATTTTTTTTGTTAAAGTGTCGAACATCTTACGATACGCGTTTATTTCTTCCGCATAATGTATTGGACCGATGCGGTGTAACGAAATACGACACGACGTCTATAAAACCAGTTTTCTCGCTCTAGAAAAAAAAAAAGGATATTGAGTGTCAGAAAATTCAAGCTTCCGGCGATACTCGGGTACAGTATCGACGACGAGTAGCGCACAAAACTACTCGGTGAAAAAAAAATGCAACTCTCGCGCCACCGTCTGTCCATCCTTAACAAGAAAGTTTATCATAACGGACGATTCGCGCGGTGCCCTGCGAGGAAAATTATGCGGACTTTCGATTATTTCGAGACGCGCAGAGTCGTCGGCCGCATGCATAATGCAATATGAAATTGTTACGCCTTTGGAGACGCGTATCTACGCTCACGCTTCGCTATATACGCAGCGATGATTCAACTTTGACAGAGGGAAAATGCATCGCCAATTCTACTTATGCAATTTTGGCTTTGTTAAATATATACCATTGCATACGCCACTGATTATTATGAAAAAAACCTTTAGCACCGCGATTTTACACGGAACACTTCCAAGTTGAAAGAATAAAATTTACTTTGTCGGCACGTGGGGTTGGAATGCAAAGTCATAGTAACAATCGCAATCGCTTAGACGCGACGACACAAACCTACAAGGTGAAAAGTGTTTACATTCGACTCAAATATTTACGGCGAGGGGAAAAAAAAACAAATCTCGCGCGCGCGTTCTAGAATATATATCCGATGCGCGAAAGAATGTCATTAAACTTGGAATTCAGATAAAGAGATTTATCGAAACCCGCGCGTATATAAAGCGCGTAATTCGCTCTCCCGAAAAAAAAAGAAAGAAAGAAATAAACTGAGATAAGACACGAGCGAGCGCGAACGCAATAAACAATTAAAAGTGCGAGGCAAAGTTTACACGCGCGTGTCTGCGGTCTGACACGTGCTTTCTCGGGTATTCGATACAAGTTTTGCCTCGCGAGATAAACGAGACTCGCGCGCTCACTTTACGTATTATATATCTCTCTCACACGATTTTCCTCCCGCTGTATATCTCTATTATGTCTATTGCTTTCTTCTAGCGCTTTTATCGCGTGTGTCTGCGCGGGGCTTTGTTAAATGAAAATTCGTTATCGTTTCGCTCGGTGCACACGCCGCTCGTGTGTCTTTCCTATACGCAGTGCGAATCCGGTCTGAAGATAAATTGTTCCGCTCTTCAAACCCATACTAATTTTGATCAACAATCGCTTTTATACACACCCCACCAAGTTTATTTGGACAGTTTCTCGCGTCAAAGTTGAACAATCGATGGTTATTGTGAAGTAGCAAAAAAAAAACGCATTGGATGCGAAAAAAAGTGTTTCTCCGGTGCGCTTTGCTCGTGTAGTGTCGCAATTAAAAACGCAACGCCGCACGCAGTTGGCCGTCGCGTAATACCCGATGCATCGTCGCGTCTGTCGGTATGCCCATTACTGCAGAAGAGAGCCAAGCTGATTATTCAGCCCGCGCAATGCCTCGAGAGTGTGTCTCTCTGCGTGTGCATGTATAAGTATTGGTTACAAGCGCAAAGATATTCGGATGCGTTGTGTCTCGCTTTCGCGTCAACTTACCTCTTACCTTTTATCACTCGAACATATATGCGTAATAAAGCCGGAAGTAAGATTTAGTGGCAGCGGCAACAATAAGAAATGAAACAAACAAAAAAAAAATACTTGATAAGCTAAGAAAAAAAGGAAAAAAGGAAAAAAAGTGTGTATACCCCAGAAAATGATGGCTCGTGTATACTTTAAATATACCCTTATGTTTTAAACGTCTAATCAGTAATTATATATTAACGCTGCATTATAATAAAGCACGTAGAGCTCATTTACTTTTTCCCCCTTTTTCGCTGTGGCTAAGTTTTATAATACGTGTATAGTTATACATATACATCTAGATGAATATATATAACGGCATTTTACGTAGTTTGCGTATATCAATGGAAAAGAAAAAAAAAAGATTCGAAGACAAAGCCTTTTTCTCGTAGTGCTATGGATATAAGCTATGTATATGTTAGATGAATTGTGTATCGATTTTATTTAATGTTCTCCTTTCTTTTGTTCGCTCAACATATACATATAAACACACATACACACATATATTTATATGCTTGTGAGAGCGCTTGTAGATGAAGAACGTGGGCATATAGAACATATAATAAATGTTTGCGAAAGTACTGAAGCAAAATAAAACAAACCAAGGCGTACATGTGAACCCATTAACGTCCATTGGCGATGTTTTTGCACCAGACATAAAGAAAATCTAAAGTATGATTTTTGGACGATTCAATCTAAAGGATGTAAAAGTCACCTCGAACTCTATTTAAAGACAAAGATTCACACTCGATCATCTATTTTTATATTGCTAATACGAAAATTTCAGAGATTCGCGCGCGATCGAAATCGGGCGTTAATGGGTGTAAAAAGAAAACAAAAAAAAACAAAAAGAGGAATTTCCAGACAGACCAATTTTTAGCGGCAATTTTTGTGCATGACCTTCGTATAGTAGTGGTAATAATTGTCACGAAGAAATAAAAAATCTCGATAAAAAGCATTGTGATCAACTTGATATAATAATTAAATAGAGGAAAAAGAGTTCAGTATATACACGTAGCGAATTTATATACTGGAGTCGAAACTATTTGCGCGACGTCTGTTCGTATTGATAACATACTTGTAATACCAAGAGCTGCTGAGTCTTCTCTTTAAAAAATAAAAACATGCGAATTTTTGTAAACGCACCGAGGCTTATCAAATTAGTGAGTGAGAGAGAGAGAGAGAGAGAGAGAGAGAGAGAAAGAGAGAGAATTTGCTTAAAAAAAAGCGTAACAGAACATAAAGGTTAATCACCGAAGCAGCGTTTAACAAAGACTATGCGGAAAAATGAGCGACTGCGGCTCGACGTACAAAATTCTTCATTATACAGCCCAATCGAGGTAAAAGGCCAATCCGTTACAGATAGGCGGGCGCAGATTAGCTTTTGCATAGTCTCCCGTCGACGACCGATTGTTTTCGATTCACCAAAGCGTGAATCTTCCTCTCTATCTCTCTCTCTCTCTCTCTGAGTTCGTGCAGCGGAAATCAGATAGCGGATCGGTAGCAGCACCTTTTTCCTCCCCACCTTATATACACCTATTCTCGAATTATAGCTGCATAACCGCGTCCACTCGGAACGGAAAAAAAAATATATAAAAGGACGAAAAAGAAAGGAGAGGAGTCTCATTGTTATGCGCCGACGTATACTGTAACACGAGTAACAAACAAATTCGCCGAGCGTGTATTCATATATACATACACATATATAAATATATATATTTGCTATTGCTCAGGAGAGAAATTCAATCTTCTGTTTCACTTTTTCCTGCGAAAAAAGAAAAACAAAGAGAAATAATAGATTTTCTAGCCACGGGCACGACAAAATTTTGGATTTTTCCCACGATTGTATACTTTTTTCTTCGACTTGCAATGGAATGTTTCGTTGAAACGCGATGATAAACAAATCTTTCTTGACACGTTAGGGTATAAAGGTTTTACCGATTAAGTAGATTGAGAAAAAGCTGATCTTTTTATATAAAGAAAAAGTATCTATCCTCTTAATTGTAATGCTTTCCACACATTAACCGCATGTTTCTTAATTTATTATACACACTCACACACACATTTAAATAAAAGACGAAAACAAAAAGAACTTGTTATCGTAACCGTGCGTTTGCAGCAAACAAAAAAAAACTAGTGAAATTAACAAAAAAAAATACATAAAAAAAACAGCATCGAAGAGCTCAATTAATGAATATATAGTAATCTGGACAAAACTTATAGCGAATTTAAAGCATAAGCTAATGATTAATGTGTATTGTGTAATTGGACTTGCAGATGTTAATTATATAATAACGAGAAAAAGATGAACTCGATTAAATATGTAGCTGTAAAGAATATGAGAAAAACAAAAAACAAGGGATGAATAAAGCGCCGTAATAAAATAATATCCTTCTGGTTCAAGAAGTGAGAATATACTTGTAAATAATGATTTTAGCCGTCAAAACGAGAGGCTCTGCAAAATTGTATCAATTTGTTGTCTTATAATGGAATCGACGCTGCGGGAGTTTGTCCTGCGCAAAAAAAAAGTATATATATAAATATTATTATATAGATATTAATTATAAATAATAAATGAATTAAAAAAAGTAAGACGAGGAGGAAAACATGAATTTAATCAATTTTGAAAAAATTGACAAGTCGTTTCTGCAATTGTACAAAGAGTTAGCCACGAAAGCTCGTCCGCTCAGGCGATGAACGATGAAAATAAGAAAAAAAAAAATAAATATTCATATAAGCGTAAACCTAGTAAAGGCGATTCAAATTAGTTATGTAAACGATCCGTTTGTAAAAGTGTATGTGCGACTCGACGACCCTTTTTACCTTAGGACGACCAGCCTACAACAAAAACAACATGCAATTGCATAGATTATATCGCGAAAGATACCGAAACGCAAAAAAAATGATAAAAACATTTTAAGCTAATGTTAGCTATATATAGTAGAAGTACACAACTGTAGATAAATAAATGGTTAAACGACAAAAAAAAATAAATAAATGAAATAAACAAACAAAACAAAATAACAAGTAATTGTAAACGCGTAAGGCGTGTGAGACGATTATTTAAGAATATGTGTAATGAAATATATGATTTAATGAATTCAATTAATCTCTCATTTTACTTTGCCGTCTTAGAGCTGATTAAAAAAAAGATGCAAAAAAAGATACTTATTTAAAGTGGAGAGCAAAAAAAAAGTGTCATTTGCACGCGTGCACCTTGGCCCAAAACTGCAATTATGTACGGGAGAAGAAGATGAAGAAGAAGAAGAAGAAGAAGAAAAATTATAAATAAAGAAAAAGCACGAGGGGTTGAAATAGTTATTTATGCGAATCGATGGATTCACGACTCATTCGATTATTATTATTATTATTATTATTAACGATTAATTAAATAATTAATTATTGCTATTATGATTGTATAAAGGAAACGAGAGAAAAAGAGAGAAAGAGAGAGGACGGGATGAGTTGATTTTTTTTTCGTTCTTGTGGGAGAGAGAGAGAGAGAGAGAGAGAGCGTGCGTGCGAATGGATGTTTTATTATTGTAAACGATGAACGTACATGCAATAAATGAGTCTCTTTAAACAAAAAGTAAGCATACAAAAAATATACAAGAGCGCGGAATTAGCGATGGGATTTGCAAGACAAAAGCTATATAATAGAAAAAACCTAAAAAAACGCATTGAGAGCGAAAATAAGCAAAGAGTTGACTGACAAAAAAAATAAATAAATATTACATACACTTTGAGGCGCGTCTGAAAATTGAAGGCCACGGCAGCGTACAAACAAAAAGAAGACAAGTTTGATGTTTTTTCACTATACATTATAAATATTATAAATATATTATAAGTAAATAGGAAGGAATAAAAGAAAAACTCTCATCACTATACGCGAGTGCAGTTTCAAGTGACGTGTCGAAGGTGAATTATAAGTATAGTGCGCTACTACAAATTAAGTTATATAAATATATTGTTATGAAGAGTCCCAACTATGTAATAATGCAACAAAAGAAACAAACAAAAAGATACAAAAAAATCAGTGCACAGAGTACGTGAAAAGATAATGAATTAATAAAGAGCAATTGACAAATCTCAATATTTTTGTTTTGTTTATCATTTAATTTTCTTCTTTCTTATCATTTCAATTTTTTAAATATAAGTCGCAAAGATTCTTTTTTTTTTTTAAATAAAATGCATGTTGAAAGATTTATCTTACACCTTTTATTATCATAATGTAATTGTATTCATTCTTTCCATCTTCTTTGAAAAGAAATATAGATGTGGACTTTTGAATATATATAACTAGCGCGCCTCAATAGTATTCCAGCGCTGGAATGCTATCGGGCCTTGTATCGCTTCACGATGCAAGACACGGCAGTTACAGCTTGCGCTTCGCGCGCACATTTTGTTGCTGCCTCTATAACTGTCATTTTGAATTTAATCGTTCCTAACATAAAATGTTCAATAAAGAAAAGTTTCGTTTTTTTGTGCTCTATACAAGTTTTACATTTTATGAGAAATTAATATTTTTTGTTTTAATGCCTAAAAAGGTTTCTCTTTTAAGCCAATTTAAGGGTTATTTCCATTTTTTCACTGTTATCTTGAAAGAAATTGGTTTTTAAATTACAGTTAAAAAACGATTTTTCGACATTTTTAAAAGGTGTGCTATTTCGAAGGCTTTCAATTGATATATACCCAAAATAGGAAAGTTTCTATTCTATAATATAATAAGTTAGTCCACAAAGTTTTGGCTCGATCCGACAAAAATTCATGGAGAAAATCGGTTAACATGATACATACATACATGCTTACTCAAAAGAAAAAAAAATTGCTCAAAATCTATTTTTATCATAATAGAAATTTATTTTGTGCTAAAATATGTGACTTGGAATTTGACACTTTTTGCGATGATGAAAATATAAAGGACTATCATTATAATATTTAATAAAAGTAAGATGTCAATACATAAAACTAATAAAAATTTCAATCTGTACTTTAAAAAATTAAAAGAATTCACTAAATGAATTAAAGTTTTCAATTTGTAATGCAGTTTTTTTTTACTACGAGAAGTGAAAAGTACTCTTACATGAAAAACACGTACATAATTATATTCTTTTGGAAATAAACATCCATGAAAATAATAATGTCCACTCGGTGAAATCAACAAACAAGAGCAACAATAAGTATTCGTATCATTGATTTCTCTGAAAAAGTGTCCACTAATAAATGACTTAAATGTAACGTGAACGTCCTCGGCATTTTTTTTATCCATTCCTACTTTCTATTTCTGTCAGGAAGTATTATTAAGAATTCTGCAAAAGCAGCATTTCGTATCATCCGAGAAAAGGCAAAAGGTAAACGAAAATCCCTCCATTTCGATCAAATCCTTAATCAAGTGCAATATCGAGTCCGTATCTTTTGCGCCCACCAATATAGACTCGACCATTCGTATATACAGTATCAGGCCATCGCAGGGGTTGTACGAAATAGCCCACACACATGCCAGTAGGGGTAGTGTGCAATATGTATGCGTATAAGTAGGTGTGCGCATCGGGCATCCCCACTGCCTTTTTAATGGTGGATCGATGTTATACACCGCTCGGGGAGAGCTTACGTAGTGCTTATATACGTATACTCTGGCCCCGTGTCTGCTGCTGCAGTCGCAAAGGAGCCGAGTCAATAGACACCCCCCGGGAGAGAAACTGAAATTGCAAATATCGCAAATGAAAGTGCACTGCATCCTTTCCCATACATTAGCGATGAGAGCAGTTTTCCCTTCCCGCAGGTTTTCATGCACGATGCATAAACTGGGGATGTAAATATATACTATATGTTATTCATGAGTGTCATCGAGGGAAAATTGGATGCAACTTTTCGATTATTCAGTTTTATCCGTTCATTTGAAATTGTCAGAATGTCAAGTTTATTGAAACATAAAAAAATATAACAAAGGTATTAATTTAGTTTATCTTTTATTCGGAAAGTAAAATAATAAATTTTACTATGAATTTTTTCTTTATACTGTGCTTTTGAAGTAAAGTTTCGAATGTAATAAATGTCTATTTAGCAATAATTGGAATTAAAATACTGACCGTAATAATGTTTTACTTTTTAACTTTATCTGATCGCAATTGATTATACCTTAGGATCGTAAAAATATAATTAGTCAAGATAAAACCAGTTCATTTAGATATTTCGAGATGAAAAAATTTATTTAAATATTGTTTGTAATGCTAAATTTCTTATTATAAAAGTATGAATATCTCATAATATAATAATAAATGTAGTGTATTTTATTTCATACCTGATTATATTAAAATAAAACATAAAATATGCATGTGCTTATATCACAAGTATGAAGATATAAGCCAAGGCATACAAGAGAAGACATTTTTTTCTTTGTGTTCATTGTTGAGTGTTATCAACCTGTATAAAGTTATTTATTTTATTAAATTAGCACGTTTATTGATAATAATCACAAAAATAATAAGTTTTATGAATCGATTCTGTACAAAAATTGAAGCGTAATTTGAATTTAAACTGATTATATAGGTAATCAGTATCTCGAACAAAAATACTTCTATAATTATATGGTGTTCTTATGATATTTAAACTATTTTCAAAGCTAGTACTTATTTTTTTATCAAATAAAATTAAGAACTATACGATGGTTTTGACTTAAAATTGGATTGGTTACGTTAAAAACGGTCGCACCATACAGTTTTCAAAAAAAAATCAATGATCTTATGTTGCTTTCACACTGCTAGTCTTATATACTTAGCATAACTCCCTCACTGAATTAATGGCATGGTTCTATTCTACATACAAAAATCCAGATGTCAAAAGCACCTGGAAAAATCAATGGAATGTTAAAATAAAATGTAGTCATTGTGAATGAATACTTTTGAATGCTGCGAAATGCTAGAAAAAATTAATTAAATGTTATTTTTAGTTTTTCGTATGGCGTAAAGGTAACGTATATAAAAATTAATTTGTGATAATTGTAAAACATTGTTTTTATTTCACGTTACTGGACGTGTAAAAATTTACAAAAAAGAATAAATAATTGAAAAATTATTTATCAAACGCACATAAAAGCGCAGCCAAAATAATGATTGTAAGCAAATGATGTTTGTACATAAAAAAAAGTTTAGAGCTACAAGTACTTAATAAAAAAGTATTAAAATTCTCTAAAAGAAAATCGCTTCGTAACAAAAATAAATATTTCAGAGAAAAATGGGTTCGAAAGCTACTGAATAAAGTAACCAAGACTTAGAAAAACCGATCATCTTTTAATGAATCAAAAACTCAACGAGTCTCATTACAGGCTCAGTACATCATCATACGGACAATATATATTTTTTTTTTCATAAGAAAAACAAACTATAATGACTCACTCCACTCGTTTTCAACATTATTCGCGACTAATTCATTAGTTCCGTTTTCGCATTACGACAGTCGATACGTAGTCGCAAAAGACAAACACATAAATTCGCTCCCTCTTTCATTTCTTTCTTTTTTTCCGTTCACGCAAAAGGTCGCACTCTTAATACGAAAGCGGATAAGCTTCGAAGCATTGATTTCATTGGTACAACTTCAATTACAACGCGATTATTTTTCTCCTCGTCGTTTCTCTTCCATTATCGCCGAAACCAAGTGAATTTTCGTGCGCACAAGGGTAATCGGTTCAAGGCGAAGCTTCAAAAACTACACATACGTGAAGGAACATATTCTTGATTTCTTTACAATGCTTTTCCGATTTACATTACCGTTCTTTTTCTATTTGTTCGCTGAAATTTAATTATTACAATCGTGGAAGCGACGACTAAAGCTTTGGAACTGAATCGTGACCGACTACTATTGAGAAAAAAATTTAGTACATCAATATTAGCATATAAGTTTTTGTGATTAAAAAAGGCAAAGCGTTTTCAATAATTTTACTACTTATTCAAAAGAATTGTTAATGATTAAATTTCAATGAACTTTCATGCTATTTATTATATCTTATTTATTTTTTTAAATATGAGATCTTTGTTGTATGAAATTTTTTCATATTAATTTTACATATAATTTATTGATAAAAAATGTTTAGTGCTAATGATCATTTCATGTTTCAGCGCTTAAATAAATGTTATCAATGATTGAAGGAATATATTAGTAAGTAATATAAATAATAAGAATTAATTAAATTAATATAAATTAATATAAATTAAAATTTTTGAATGATTTACAATCTGTGTAACACACAAAAAACTGCAAATCAAACGCATTTCTGTACATATTTTTAAGTGATAATTACTTGTTTTTCTATAAATAGTGCAAAAAATACATAAGTGTAAACGTATTATCCACACTTTCAATAATAGGCTCTTGTAGCAAACATAAATAAATACTTTTAAAACGTTTCGTTAATATATAGATATATGGGATGATAAATGAATTTGTTAATCTTTTTCTTTACAATGTCACAGTAATACTTTACAGTTATAAACAATAGTTGAAATCATTAACTGCTTGACTAGTACTTGTGATATCCTCCATTCCTAATTATTGTTTGAGAATGTCAATCTTGCGAACAAGCTGGCTGAAGATACTTCAGCCATTGCTCGATTTTATCGAGTATAAAGCTTCGATTATACTCTTGAAATACTACTCTAAGAGAAAAAGGAGACTTTTATTCAAGGAAAAAGATATAATGGAGATTTGTTATTCATTGAAAAATAAAATTTCAATGAATAGTAAACCTTTTCTTCAGAAGTAAAATAATGATATCTCCTTTATGTATAGAAACACTCATAAGTTTAAGTACAAACTTTACTATTTTTCCGACAAGCTAATTGTATTTTCATTTATTTGTACATTAAGTAAAAACTTCACATTATTCTTTTGATTGAATTTTGTCTCTTTCCTGCTAGAAAATATTCTAGTTTAATCCAACCTTTAATTCATGCTACTGAGAAAAGTAAAATTTTGTAATACTGTTATGTACAAAAATTTTTCTACCTTAAATTTTCTTTTTGGTAAATCTGACTAACTTTTTAACTAATAAAAAGCAAAATTAATTTATTAGTTTACTTTAAATTAAACGTATTTTGTAAATACATATTAAATTTATATTTTTATATATATATATATATATCTAGTTTAAATATATCATATACATTTTAAACGAAGCATATTTCTTAGTAAACGGCAAAAGAATATTCAATTTATTGCTCTGGCTTATGTTAATATCTGTATGTACTTATATCTCATCGGAAAAAAAGTTAGAATGCAGTAGAAAACTTTTGAGAGTCTGTACATTCTTAGACAATGTTTTTTCTTTTTTTTTTAAGTCCTACCTACAGATATTTTCACATACTCAAGTGCAAGAATAGCGAGTTTCCCTATAAAACGTTTTTTCTTTTTTTTTCTTTTTCTCTCTCAATCTCTTTCATACGGAACGAAGGGCAAAGTCTCCGAGCTTCCTTTGTCTATCTTTACGACATAGATATGCATATCTAAATCCATGGATTCGTTGAGGGGGTTTAGGAATGTATTAAATTCGATCGGCTGAATCTTCACCGAATTACTGTTCGAGCCAAGAGGGCAGCGATGAGTTCGGGGATTTCACTTTTATGTTAAATTGCTTCAGCGTTGCTTCAAGCGCTGTTTGATTTCCAGAAAAATAGGCTGATACGGCGTTGTGAAATAGCAACAATTGCTTATGCATTACTTTGATCTACGGAACAAATGAATTTATCATAAATATATAAATATTTAAAAATTATGCTGTTATAGTAGATCAATATTATTTAATTAACGAATTTCTAGAAATTATTCTGTAAAATAAGTTTAATTTTTGAAAAAAAAAAAAAAAAGTTATATCAAAATTAACTACTACCTTTATAAAGTATATAATGAATAATTTAATTAATTTTTATTATTTTTTATTAACTTACTCTGTTTTCATCCAAAAATTTAAGTTTTATGGAAACATCAGAACGTAATTTTTCAAAATTTTGTTTGTGTAATTCATAATTTTGCTGTGCCTCTTCCAATCTGGCAACATTATTTCCATCAGTTTTAGCAGCCTGTGCAAGAGCTTCTAAATCTGTTCTATATGCATCATATTCTATTCTGTAATATACAGAAATGTAAATCTGATTATATTTGTTGTTTTACAAGTTTTTTTATTTACAAAAAGTTAAGAAATAACTAAACTACTTATTCTGAAAATCTTTTTTCCCATAAGTAGATAAGTATTTTATCAACTTATTAATTAATAAGTTTTACCTAGCAGTTTCATATTGTCTGACAGTAAGCAAAGTGTCCTCGATTGTTTTGTTGCAGAGTGTATTGACAGATGAGACGAAGAAGTTTAAGGCCCCTAAGAGTGTCTCTCCATTTTTGGTCAGATTTCTTTGCGTCTCTGCATTGTACAGAAATTCTTCTTGCAATTCAGGTGATTTTTGAGCCAATTCGGAAAATGCTTCACCCAATGAGTGCTGAGTTTGAACTACGTGATGAAAATGAGACGCTAGAGCTCGTGATAATCTTAACAGATTACAGTATTTCTTTTGGGTATCACGTAATAATTCTATTTGTGTTTCTAGCTCTGAAGCAAAATAAAATTAATTTAAATATTTTTAATATAAGGTAATTTTTAAATTAAATGTTATATTTTGCAACTATAATTGCATAATATAATTTTATATTTTATTAACCTGAGTCTATAGTGCGGGAAGTCTTTCCAAATGTTTCATAAACACGTTGCTTTGTGCACTTGTAAGTAGAAATACTCCAATTTTTTATCGTCTCAATTTTACTCTGGGCAGCACGCATTGCTTGAGCATCTCCGTTCTGTACAGGGGAACTTGGAGTCGTTGTTACTAAAAAATTTGGAAACATACATGCATTTACTATCGGTTTTTCATATATCAAGATCTTATAAAATTTATTAATTTAGAAAAAAATTATGAAAATGGAATGTGCATAAGTGTGTCGAGAAACTTTATTAAATAAAAAACTGAATGCAACACACATTTTTATGCACAACCTGTAACGAGTATCTTAAATGACTGTTGATCTTGACTTACATGATTGAGAAGTGTAAGTGCCAAGATTTAAGTTCATTGTTGCTGGTCTGGTTGCCGGCTGGCTTTCTTTGGATCGATTATTATTGGGCACATGTGGTGGAGGTGTTCCAGAGTGTACTGCATTGTCGCTTTCATTAAGCGATGGAGCATCTTTTAACATTTCATGAATACTTCGTTCCATGCCGGGAGATGTGATTGTAACTTGTGACATATCTTGACTATTTTAGATATAAAAAATTGTTAAACTACCTGAAAAGTTCAAAATACAAATTTTTAAATTGGAGAATGCTGCTTATGACATAAAGTAATAATTATTAAATAGATTATATATACTATACATTATAGATAATATTATAGAGTGATAAAAGAAATAGAAGTAAGAAAGGAACAGTACAGTACAGTACTGTTATGAATGACTATTATAAATAAAAAGTAAGATTTTTGTAACTCCGTGTGTAGATTTTATTTTTTTTATCGGATGTACAACAGATAATACTGCATTATTAACAATTTAATAGAATAATGTCCATCAACAACACTCAGACTCAAATGCAGTTACACCCATACAAACTGCACTTTTAGAATCTACGTATTTCTATCATAATTTAATCAAATATTGTCTAGCATGTTGTCATATAAAATATTATCATACAAAGAGAATCATACTCAGAAATTATGAGCTTAATATTTAAAATATGTATTGGAAAGTTGCTCTCACAATATCTACTGATCTCTCACCAATATTACACTAATAATTTTTAAACTATGAGCAGTATTTGATTTCCATTAATGGTTTGCGAAGATTATGCATCTTGACATTCATCTGATGCAATATTATTCTTAGGATAAACTTGCATTGTCAATGAGTGGCAGTAATCTGGGACAAAATCTTTCTCAATCAATGCTAATTAAGACTTTTACACAAGATCACAGTATATCCAACAGCAGAATGAAAAACGAAACATTCCCAATCATTTATCACTCTAAACACAGATGAAAATTAAAGCAACATCGGCTTATATCGTACAGTCGAAGCTTGCACCACCAGCGGAAACCCGCGACCTCGAGCCTTCAAGTCTGCAGCAAGCTTCGAGAAAGCCATTACACGCGTATACCGAAACGGCATCGAGCCTCTCTCACCATGCAAATCTAAGAATCCCGCAGATCCGTGGCAGTCCGTCGTCGTCCGGAGCTTACGAGGATTGATCCCATGACGTCATGTTTGGAAGTTGACAGCAGCAGAAGGGAATCGTACACCAACCCAACACACACACACACAGCACTTGTGGACTGCAGGGCGTTGTAGGACGCTCCTATATTATAACAGTAAGTACACAGGCGCGCTCGACGCTTTTTTCTATTCCTTTCGCTTACCCTCGTACGCGATATATCCTGTGGTTACGGCCGAGAAGGTGTTCGAGGGGCGATAGAGAATATATATTGGTTGGAGGTGTGCGTATATGGAGGGTGTGCGGGAAACTTTTATTGTTTCGGGACGACGACGACGACGACGACGACGACAACGCGAGAACCTTTTAACAGGCTTTCAGCTGTGCCAGTATAGACGAGGGCTCCATCTTTTCTGGCGGAGAACTGACGTGACGCGATATCTACATATATTGGACTTATTCGAGCGAATATTTATTAGTGGTGGGTAATAAAGAATCTTTTCTTATAGGCCGAGTTGGTTGACTCTACAGCCGGTAACGTAGTGTTATGTCTAGGGTGCGTATAACGATTAACGACTAACGAAGAAGAAATAGAAATTGAACTTGAATTGGATGGCTCGTCAGTGACGGTAATAATTGACTTAAAAAAGATTAAAGAAGAGTTTCCCCAATCCCCAGCATCCTCCACTTCGCGTCTAGCGCACGGATGGGCGGCAACAATTTAAAAGGCGTAGATTTGTAGAATACTAGTTCGAAAATAGTAGTACTCAGGGCGCACAGCTTACTTTAATTTGCATCGAGACAGAAAGTTGAATGCGATGTCCTCTGGTGAATTCTCGGTGGCGCTGTAGATCCTTCTTGGTTAAATTTATAAATTATAGGAACGGGTTTGAATTTTCCTAGTAAAGTAATAATGATTTTATAGTTACGAATAATTGTAACTCCTATTTTATTCAATACTTCAAAGTTGGTTTACAATACTTGTTACAATGAATTAAAATATACTAAGTTCGATAAATCACGATTGATACAAAAAAATATTAGGTCCGAACCACGTTTTACAATTTTACAGCGAGTAGCGTGGAGACGATGTGTTACTTCCGAAAAGTAGGAACCGTGAGAGAGAGAGAGAGAGAGAGAGCAATCTCAGTTGCGTCTCCCTTTTTATAATTGTCTATAGGTGGGATTCGTTGCAGGAAGAAATATGAATTTGTAAATTAGGAGAGAGGAAAGGGTAGATTTTGGATAGAGGACCCGGGTTCGCGAAGGTATGAAGCTGCGTTTGATGGTCGGCATTCTTACTTAGTCGGCCTAGCGTTAGGACCATATAGGAATAGCATATTTCTCTGTTGATCAGAAGTGCAAATGAGGTCCGGTGTCGGCTACTTCTGCACTAGAACTTGCGTAAGTTCACTTGTTAGCCAGGTCACGTACAGCGCTCACCTATAAATTCGGTGACTCAGATTCCGTGCTGGTGGATGCGTTTCAGGTCAAAGAAATATCCCTTTCTTTGTCTTGACTGAAGCTGGAGGTAAGCAGGAGCTGCTTGGAGACTTATCCTTTGATGAGGTAGAGTTCGTGGCAGTTGGTACAGCAGTGACCTTCCTTGTTAGCTGTTGGTACTTTAGTTGAGATGAGAAAGATGGCGTTGCGTCTTTTAGCGACAATAAGAATTACTGTGAATTCAAGTTTGCGCGCTAGCTGGGAATAAACAATTTGTACCGCTGCGTATTCTTGGTAAAACTGTTATTGCATCATTTGTGACTGACAGCACCTTCGATAGTATACTGTGTTATTAGCAAATTTGACAAGACAGTGAAATAAATAAGCGGAGTATTTAAATGACTGGACAGAAATTAATTCAAACATTTAAAAAAATATATTTTATATAAGTATTAGGTATAAAATAAATGATAACTTCGTAAGTTTTTTTTTATTACTATTTATTAGGTGAAAAATTATAAAACCGCTACACTATCTGATGCAAATTATGTCGATTTCAGTTTAATAAATCGGTGAAGGGTTCTTGTAAATATATATATTATATATATAATGGTAAATGCGATTTTTTTGCACAAAGTCTTGTCAGCCTTGATTACTTTCTTTTCGAAACTTACGAAGAGAGAAAAAAAAAACGAAACGAAGTCATTAAAAAACGATTTTTAAAGTATACACGCGCAATTGATCGTATCAGAGCCTCCTCAATATAAACGATATTATAGGGTATAATATAAGGAGAGTTTTACTGCGCAAATCCGCCCAAGAATCGCAAAAATGATTATTATCGAGTTCTTCTCATAAACTATTTCTTCTCAATAGATTGCTATTATAGCTAACACATATATACGTTGGACATTATAGCAGCAAGTATATTTTTTGTTTAGATTTGATAGCAATATACTCGTCGGTGCTGGCATGCCGATGCTTGGAGTTCGCACATAGCCGCGCGTCAGATAACTGCAATCATAAATACCGTCTCTCTCTCTCTCTCTCTCTGGGATCCGCGACACTCGCAACGCGCACACAGATACGCTATCTTTCGACTTTTTATTTATACCGTTATTGCATTCGCTACGCATCGAATCGTTATAAACAATTAAGCATTCGCTTTCCTACTTCAATATACACACACTCGATATTTTATAATACCCGAGTGAATTCGTATATTGCATAACGAGTTACGGTACACGTGTTGATAGAACACCTTGGTGGTCGAAAAAAAAAAAAGAAAAGAAATAAATCGACGTGGGTCGATTCCTTATCGCAGCAGCGCGTCTTATCATCCTTATCAATCCGCCTCGAGAGCAGAGAACAGATCGGCTTATCGAAACGCGTCTTCGCGCATACGTACACTCGCACACCCTCTTGTCGTTGATGTACGCGGCACTTTTGCGAATTCCTCGTAGTTGTTGTCGACCTGCCTTATATGGACGCGAAGCGAACGATATTGCACCGATGTCGTAGTCGGCGCGGGAAAACCCAAAGAGTTTATGTGCCGCTGATAACGAGAGAAACGTCGGAAATGGATTCGTCGAACTGTGTGTGTGTTTTGGCGTACATCGGGATAATTGGCGATATTCCGTACGGGGAATCGAGAGTTTCGGAGAAAGTGTTGAAGCTTATTTTTTCCTGTTGTACTCTACATAGATTAAAATTAATTTTGAGGGATAGTTTAAGATTGTGGTGCAGAGAGATTTTGTCGTGGAAAAGTTTTAGTTTTTTTATGAGCATTGACTACAATTATATAATAATTGCCAATTGATTCGGAAATATACAGTTCTTATATTTACACCTTTTTTAGAGTATAAATTCACCTGAAACGTATAGATATTTTTTTTCAAATATCGATTGCATTCGAATTAATTAGAGAGAATCCAAGCTCGATACATTATCGCGCAGAAAAATCCAGAACAATCCTATAACGATTATTATCGATTCAGCATTATAATCACGGCGCAACAGTAAAACCAAAACTACAGAGCCGCACTATTCCATCTCAACCTTGAATTTCACGAGTCATTTCAGCCGCGAGACAATATTCCAAAGGCACGCATACACATACCCACACTAATATATAATTCAATTAACGCCTATAAGCCCCGCAAACATCACCTCCGCACAAAAAAAGAACCTTTTCGAGGTCCAAACTCTCTCTCTCTCTCTCTCTCAAAAACTCGCTCCTTTATAAGATTGCCGAGAGAGAGAGAGAGAGAGAGAGAGAGAGAGAGAGAGAATCAAGAGCGAGGCTCTCGACGGCGCTTTCTGGTACATATACAAACCTCGTCGCGATCGTCGCAGGCCAATTCTATTTGCGCTGCAGGAGAGGCGAGATCGGCACCGAAAACGGTCAACGAGGTCACTACCTCGTTCCCCCCACAGCAACCGTCCGCGTATAAGGAGAAAACGAGCGGTCTCGCGCGAGGAGCGGAAAACGAAGCGTAAAAAAAAACGAAAACACTCGCGCGCGTGTGTGTACGTACACTGCATCTCTCTCGGCATCTCTCTTTGGTATATATAGAGGCTTTTTCGTGAACTGCACACACACAGGCACAGAAGCGCGCGGAGCACAAGTTTAAAAAGTTTCGCAATAACGTATGCCGCACGAAACTGGCAGAACTTGCGAGGCCGTTTCGTTACGCCCGTAATGTATAATGTAATGCGTGTGCGTGTACGTAATCCACGTCGCTGCTGCAGCACGTGTGGGACACGGGAGGATTTACACGCGAGGCCGAAAGCCCGTGGGATCCCGCGCAAGTAGCCGCGGCCACTGTTTTCGTACATGTAGACTCGCGCGCTCTGCTCTTTCTCCTACGCGTGTATACTTGTAGCTTTCCCGTGCTGCGGATATATTTTCGACGATTTCGCGTCTGCGTTATGTGCATAGGTTATGTCGGTTAGAAAGGAGCTGAATTGATTTTTTTATCCTTCTTTGAAATATTATTTATTTTACATTAAATTTGTGCTGTTTCGAATAATCGAAATATTTGAAAGTATGATGATTTATGTGCAGTGTTTTCTTTTTACGTCAATATAAATACTAGAAGTATATAGATTAACGGAAAAATATCTCTACCAAAAAGAAAAACTAAATTAATTTCCGCGCTTAATTTATCAAAAGCCACGATTGCGCAAGCGGCATTCAAAGTAGCATAATACGGTATTACGGGTGTACATCCCATAAAGTCCCCGCGGCTCCCGGAAAGCCACATCACCTCTTGGCATGCGCTGAATTCACAATAAAAAAGGAAATATATATACACGCGCCGCGATAAGGTACACATTACTACACGCGGAGGCTCTGATTCCGCATATATTCCCGGGATGAGTTGCGTTGCTGCCACAGAGGCGCGTGTAAATCTCCCGCGCGGTGCGGCTGCTGTAAGCTTAGCAGCGAGAACCAGTTTTAATATTTCGGAAGATAAGCAGCTGCAACTCGGCGTTTTAAAGCGATAACTACTGCAGGTAGCTGACCCCGTTTCAAACGGCTCGTGTGCGGGGCCTTTATATGTCTGTACGATTTAATTGTAATATATCAGTTGGGTATCTATAGGAGTTGGTATATAAATGGGTGAAAGTAGAGGTAATGGATTTTAGATCTCGCGCGGCCGGTGAAGGAAGTTCGGGTGCAGCGGAGGTAATATAACGTTTTTTCGAGGCCGTTCATGTGGGCGATTTCGAGAGATTGTCTCGGGAAACTCCGGAGGCGTATGTATACAACGTATATACACACTTTTCTCTCTCGCGGCTATTGCCAAAACGATAAAAGCAATACCAGCGGCGACGGCCTTTAACAAATGTCCAAAGTTCGAGCTCGCAGCAGCTTTTTGCATCGCTACGCTGGGGATTTCCAAGAGTGGCCGTACTTTTTTTTTGCTTCTCTATTATACTCGCCGTCATATGACGCCCTCTTGTTTTTAGCACTTTTTAGAGTGTCGGTTTTTTGTTATTTTCATTTTGAACTGTTTGTTCTTCTTATATAATTAACATAAATTTGCAGATTTGGACGTGATCCAATATCACAATGTTCCTAATACGATTGGGAAGTAAACGCTTAGTAACGTATATATATGTATTCTATATAGGTAGTAAATAAAATAAAAACAAATCAAGAATTTATTATTCTCTTTAATTGAAATTACTTAATCGTATTTTAAGCTTTATATATACATATGTTTATTTCTGTGTAGCCGCTTTGAACTTCTGGTGCCAAAATTACGTATGCAAATTACAAACACTGTCTAATTTTCACGAAATATCGTATGCAGATGTCATTTTTCACGCATATCTGACAATTTAATACTGCATTATACACTATATATACAAAAATTATAAGTAATACCCGCGTGTAGAAATCACACAAAGCACGCATATCGAATTCTTACCAATTCCCACCGCGAACAAAATGCTACACGATTCCTTCAACGAAAAACTTGTTTTCCCCACGCTTTCCTCGTCTTCGCCGTGTATTACCGAAACTCCTCTCAACTCGCGAGGAGCTCGTCGGCGATTCTAAGCTTCGCAAAAACACACTGGTCGGGAGTATAGAAGAAGAAGCAGAGCGCTATAGACGAGCGGAGAGTTCGAGCTTGCAGCCAAACAGCTTCCGAGAAGCCGTTACATGCCTCGGCCGCCAAACAGAGATGGAGCAACGAAGCTTTGGCAAACTTAAATTTCCCGCTACCTCTTACATGCACACAGCAGCAGCAGCAGCAGCAGCATATCAGGTAGACACCGCGCTACACTACAGAAGAAAAGCGGCACGCGGAAGACGTGTGTGTGGGTATATTCTTGGCAGGGGCGCGTGAAATCCGACCAAGTTTTCGGAAATGAGCTCTTTCTCTCTCTCTCTCGCTCTCCTATTGCATCTACACCCGCGACTGCATTGATTTATTTTCGCGAGACTCTCTGTGTGTGTCTGGCGTTGGGATAATTTATCTGGGCAATCGACGTGTGCGCGCGTAAGCTTTACAGGTGGATGGGCTTTTGTGGTTGGCCGAAGGTGAATATTGATGAAGGCTGATGGACGGACGATTGAGAGGAGGATAATTGCTGCGGAGATTGAAGGGATGGCCGTGTGGATGTGTGATTATATATACCTTTTTTGAGTGTAAATTGTTAATAAGGATATGCAGTATATAGTAGTGGAATTGAATATACGTAACGTGTATGTTGCATATTAGGTTATTTCATTGATTCGGAAATTGATTTAATATATATAAATGCGATGAATACGCCGCTGTTTTAATTTAGTTTTATCGATTCAGATCTGTGTGCGAGTGAAATAATTATATAGCAGCCGTGCTCGAAGAAATAGAAATAAAAAAATTAACAATCCGTAGGAGAATGATAATTATACTTTGTCGCTTGCGTATCAATGATTTTTTTCGTGCTTAAAAATAAATTCGAAAGCTGGACACTCGGGCAATAATTATAAAATGCGAATTTAAATATTTAATGGTAGTTTTTATCACTCCTACCCATTATATATATCACGTATAGATAAAATATATGCTAAGCATAATCTGTTTACAATTGAATTATTAGCAAATCTTTAACTATTAACTATTTGCTATTTTTGTTGATTTTTGCGGCCTCGAGTCATCCTAAAGTCACGCTAAGCATAATATTTAAATAGCATCTTATTCATTTTCTAAAATATATAATGCAAAGAAGTTAAGTGTTTAGTTTATAATATACTGTCTCGCACTGTAGGATAATAAGAAAACTTTTCTCGGAAACAATTTCAAAAAAACAATTCCAAAGAAAACTTAGTCACTGACACCTGAGTTTTATCGTTTCAAGAATTTGTCGCGTAGCTAAAAAAGCCGAAATATTCGAAAATCAAAACAAAACTAGCGCAGTGCCCCCCAAGTCACCATATCCCACCCCGCGTTCCCTATTATATTTTCCTCACCTAAAATCACACTCAAAGCCAACAATAACCAAAGTGGCAGATCTCAGCTATGTCTCAGATTGAAAAAAAAAGAGCAGGGAACCAAGGGTTCGTATATATATACACTGATATTGTATCCGTCGATGTCTATCTTAGTCTCGAAATAAGAGAGTAAACTCGGAGAGCGGGAAAGCGATGCTCGTCTCACCCGCAGGGGGATTGGATTAGAAGCCATCGCGGCTTCACTCTCTCTCTCTCTCTCTCTCTCTCTTCTTTCCCTTATATCTCCGGATGAAAAGATTTCAATGAAAGCACTCCGTAATACCAGGACCGACTGCGATCGAGAACAGAAATTCCACAGCTCTCCTTTTATATCGAGGCGCGCACGTGTCCGATTTCACAGCAGCAGCCCATCGCTCTCCTACGTGTCAATGCGTTGGGAGAGCTTTCTCAATGGGTTCTTTAACGACCTTTGATGTGGTCGTCGTAGTGCGACTCGGGCCTGGATAGTTTCCCAAAATTACACCGTCATTTTGCGTACGTTTGATGTCGAGGACGACGCCCTACCACCCGCCCTTTTCTCCGATGATATCTATATATGTGTTATTTCGAGATGTGTATCATTTGGAATTTTCTTTCTCGTGCGTAAAATTACAAGTTAGGAAATATAGTCTAATATTTTTGTTTTTGCCTTTATATCGGTGCGTACAAGTATATAATAATCTTAAAATTTATTTTTTTGTATACAAATAATTGACTTTGCGATAAAGCTGCTGACTTGAACTATCCTTTATATAAATATTCAAGGGAACGGAGTGTAGAATGAAATATACAGTTAGTCGACATTGTTTTAGAATAAAGCGTTCTCAACGATTATGCAATACATCGCATTCGCAATGTAAAAAAAACGTGTGTTATACAGGATTTTTAAAATTAATGCATTTCTAATTACGAGAACCTTGAAGTGTTCTATAAATATATATGTTGGAGAAGAATTTACTGCAGATGCATTGAATGAAACGCACACATAGTGTTTTTTTTTTGTTCGCAGCGAAGAAAATGAGCATGAAGGATAAAAGGATTAAATAACGATGTCTTGCGCGGGAGAAAAAAAAAATTGTTTAACAGCTCGCCTGCGGCTAAGTAATCCACGCGCACGCTCGCGGCTTCTTCTCGCGCTCGTGTGCCTCGTCGTCGCATAAATTACGACACGAGCAAATAAAGGACACTCGAGACGGTATATTGCGTGCAGAAATCAAAGTAAAGTCTTCTTATTGTTTATAAATTTTAGAATTAATAATTGTCGAGATATATACATTCTTTCCCATCGGCTGCGAGCAATTAAGTTTCTGTTTTTGCGTATACCACAAGATAGAAATCAAGCATTCATTACGCATTCATTCGAGACTGTTTCTTTTAACGTACCGGCCTGCAGCATGTTAGATGTCTGAAAGCGATTAACGTTATTTACAATCCCACATACCGTCATTTTTGGTAAATACGCTCGAGATTCAACAATACGAAGCAAGCGAACTGTTGAAAAAAAAAGCCGAGACGATCTTCGAGCTCATCCGGTACAGCGCAGATTCCCGGGAAATAATATTGGTACTTTGGTCGGTATAAGGATATATTCGAGCGCTGGGTACCGAGGGACCTTTGGAACATACGAGTGAGCGCGGCGATATCCGGCCTTGGCCCACTGACTCCTGTTTCCGCGTTACAACTGTTAGGATATAATCCTACACGCCGCGTGACGTGTACACGGCATTGTTTGTTCGTAACGGGACTCGAGGTTCCCCATTAGCGTGCTTCGAGAAAAGAAAAAAAGATGTAGCTCGCGGTCTCCTGTGAAAATTGAAAGCCGATATTGTACGATCTTCGGTTTTTTTCACGTTCTCTCGCCGTACATATTACTGCCGCATGAAATTGTCTAATTAGGGTCAAACAGTGTGTATCGACGATCTAAAAAGTCCTGTATAACCGCAGCGATTACATAGCTTACGAAAGTATGCTGTATATGCCTAAAGCTCAAGTTGCATTATTCTCGGGGGCTATGCATGAGCAATCAGATGCACTGTTACTCTCGCTCAATGCTGAATATTACCCACATGGCATCGTAATAACCTCTTGTATTCCATGCACTCTCTCTCTCTCTCTCTGTCTCTCTGTGAGTTGCTATACGTCGATGTTGCAGTATAGCGGGAGTATGGAGGAGAGGGAGAGAGAGGTGCCGGAAAACTTTCCTGGAAACGCGCTCGCGATTCGCGGCTGACTCAGACCTCGGCAGCGGCACCAGTAGCAGTTGCGCGCGCGCGCGTGTGTGTGTGTGTGTGTTGCGGTACCGCAGCGAGACTCTATAAGAGAAAGAGAGAGAGAGGCAGAAATGACATTCGATGTTCAAGGTCGTCGACATCGCGCGTATATCCAGTGCACACCCACGCGCCGATCCTAGATTCTCTCTCCCTTTCTCTCTCTCTCTCTTTCGCGCGACTCCGTGTGACTGGCCCCCGATTGAATAGTAAGGCTAGGCTTTATGTATATATTACTTTTTTTCGCGCGGGTTTACGGCGTTTTGGGCTGCGCTCGATTCTCGAGCTTTCGGATATGCGTGGGAGAGAGTCTCAATGGGTTCCTCCAAGTTGGATCCGTTTCTTCATTAGCGTTCCCAGAGATTCGATCTCGTTAAATAAACTTTTGTATTTGTCGATTGTTTTAACTGCAAATGATAATTAAGTCGGTCGTTTGATGGTACCGCAATTATTGCTAGAATTATAAGCCTACGCTATTTATCCAGAATATTTACAACGTGGAATCTTTGAGAATATAAAATTAGTATTTAACTATTAAATATTACATTATCATACTGCATTCAATATCGTCTAACCGTCATAATCAGATTACTAATATATCTTAGTAATTGACTTAATAATTTCTTATAGGAAACTCATTTGCGCTCGACGTACAGGTACATAATCAATCAATCAAATGTACACACAAACATAAGTTAGCCTAATAAAAAATCATGTTAACAATCAATTTCAATCGCTATTAATAAATATCCAGTCAAATCGTAGCAGCCAATAGCCGTAAGACAAAAGAAACAAAAGACCGCAACGCCGCAACAACTGCATTCATTCATTCGAATCCGTTCATTCATCAATCCCCGCGTATACACACGAAAAAAAAACTTCTCTCAACTCTTGAGATTACGCGAGTTAGAGTAAAGTAGGGGGAGCTGTCGGCTTGAAAAGATCTTTCTGGAAAAGCCCAAGTGGCCGGCGCGCACGTAAGAATGCATCGCCGCACGCGCTCCTCTCCTTCGTCGTATATGACTCATCCAGGTATATACTCGGAACCGCGGGAGGTGCCCGAGATAAAGGAACGAAAAAAAAAAAAAAATAAGAGTGAGAAGCTAAAGTGGTGGGGAGCGCTCGAATAACCGTCTCTCTCCCAGCTTAACTTTCTTTTAAAAGTAGAGATGCTTCGTAGCTCGTTGCAGATGTGTGTGTGTGTGTGTGTGTTTCTTAGGTTTGCGAGCGCAGGGTCGAAGGTGCAGCGGATCGTCGAGGCACTTTATTAACAATAATCTATTGTATAGCGTTTTGTCCGAAAGAGTCGTCGTCGGTACAGTTTTTATTTTCTTCTCGGAGGGCTTATATAATTGGTCTGCCATTATCGTTGATTATAGTCGCTGCTCCGCTTGCCACACTTGCTACACACCCTTTCTCTCGCACCTCGTATTCACATGCATATGCTTTAGTAAGGCACTCGTATATAGCTATTAATACTTCTTTAATTATCGAGCTGTACATTATGAAAATCGCTCTGAGACATATTAGCCTTGACACTATACCATATAAACACCATTTAATGGTATAGACATTTCAGAATAACGTCTATTCAATTCATAAATATAAGTTACATATATATAGTAATGTCAGTTTTTCGATTCTCGTATACCTTAATTTCTTATATAAATCGTTCTATAAATATATCTCCACAGCTTATTCCGCTCGTACAAATCCTTATTCCAAAGCATATTCGATTGAATCGTATATATAATAGATCCAGGCGAAGGCATCAGTCAAATCAACCAGCCCAAATTAAAACTCCGCCCCCTGCAAAAACTCTCTCTCTCTTTATCTACACCTTCCCATCGCTCTCGAGTCCGAAAACTCGGAGCTGCAGCAGCGTATAGTTGATCGGTGTACAGCCACGAGGCCCTGTGAGAAAGAGAGAGAGAGAGAGCATCACGTGCGCAGAGAGAAAAAAGAAAGAGAAAGAAAAAGAGAAAGAGAGGAACGCGCACCGCATTCTCGGGCAACCCTGTGACTCATCGGGTCGTCATCCCCCGCGAGAGAGAGAGAGAGCCGCCGCCGCCGCCGCTTTCTTAACTCTCCTATACCTGTTGCCACCTGTTGCTGGTCGCCTGGTCTCTTCGCCGCTGCTGCTGTGTTTTTGGGTCGCGTAGGTGACTATAGTATACCTGTCTTGCGACTCTCTCTCTCTCTCGCTCATTTGTTTTTGTACATGTGCAGGCTGTATGGGTGAGTATGCTCTCTCTGCCTCGTTCATCGAGTGCGCGAAATGCGATAGTGGTAGTGGCCCCTAGATCGATTTTTGTGGTGTGTGCCTTTTTCGCGCTGATGCAATCGACCGGGTTTTGTGATCTAATATACATATATTGAGTAATCCTGTATATATACATAGTGATTTTAGGATTGCAATTATTATTCGTATAATTTTTGCGGATTGGATTGCAGTATCGCGATCGAAGTCACAATTACGAGATATATCGTTGCGAATATCAAAGATTTCGAATCGGATTCAAGGTGATTTTAACTGAATGAAAGTCTTTTGATTTACAGATCTGCCTTACAGGTGCAGTCTGTATAATATATATCGACGTTATACGCGTTGTGGATTATTGGTAAAAGATATTCAATTGTTTGAAAATAATCCATTAGGATTGGATTTTTTCACGTTCGGTGAATATAAATCGTCGCAAAGGCGATCATGGACAAAAGTACTTAATCCCCAGAGTCAATTGTAAAATCATATCAATTGAATAAAATGATTGATTACAAAGAGGTGGATCATTTTGATGCCTGACCTCTTCTGTACACACAACAATAACGAAACAATAGTGTCATTGTTTTCTATGAATATCAAAATTAAACTTATCAATCTTCGAAGTACTCGAAGCATAAACCGCGGAGCTCTCGATTAGCATAGAAACATAATAACTTATACACCCGATAAAAAATATTACCGTGTCACTGCAGGCGTGAACTTTCAAATGATTCATACACTCTCGCCTATAGTTCCAAATCTAATTAGCAGCCGCACGAAATCGTAAAAAAGTCGAGGAGCTCGGGCATACTTGATTATACGCGGTTTCGAAAACAAAAAAAAAAGCGCGCGAGCCGCTCGATTTACCGGATGCGCGGGTAAATACCATCGCGGCATCGAGTGAAAGTTGCGCGCGGAATGCGTCGATCGCATCCGTATATATATCACACGCGCGTTTACCTATAATACACGGGAGTTCATTCACGCGCGAGCGCTGGATTTCACGTCGCGCCGATTTCGTGGAAGGGAACTACGCCCGCTTTTTTTGCGGTTTTATAGCGACGCGTCCACTTCCTATACGGTACACACACACAGACAGACACACGGATAATATACATGTGTAGGTATAGGAATTCCGGGGACTGTGTGTACAGGAGGATACACAATATTCCGGTTCCCCGAACATCATCGCTCCTCGTACCCGCCTCCGGCAGTTCTGAGTTTCTGACGCATTTCGGACCCTCTCCACTTTTTTTCTTCCTTTTTTCTTCACGACCGAGATATGTTGCTTGCGTGTGGGTTACGACGCGATAATTAGCGCCTCTTCGCTCGCTATGCGTGCACGTTAGTCGAGCAAAGTAGCAGCATCATGCTCAATTTAGTAATGACGAATCTTAGAATTGTGATTTTTGAATTATTGGAATATATTGGGATTACGATTTGGAAGGTTACGTTATTTTTTTTTTTTTAGTTGAAGCGTAGTATCGAAAGGTACGAGTTGCAGAGATGGTTTTGAACTTATTGATTTAGCTGATTGAAAGCATAAAACTAGAATGTTGCGGTGACATATCTGAGATTTGAGGAAGATAAGGTTTTTCTAGCCGTTGACCTCCTATGGGCAGTTACCGACCCTTTTCAGAGTAACTGTCATTTCTATATTTTTTTTATTTTGAAACTGTACTTTTCTGTAGCTTTTAATCTTTGCGTATTATGAAGATATCAAAGAAACGTCGTATCGTTTAATTGATGCAATATTTTGTATTGCTTTATATATTTTGCAGACCAATCGATAATCTCAACACGTGTACAATCATTATTTCACAAATTATATGGTTGCAGTAAAAATGTTTTTGATTTATAGGCGGTGTGCTCGTTAGCGCGAGGAATGCTGCCTTACCATACGATCGAACCTCGATCGAAGATCCTTGAACAATCATAAAACAATAGGCCGAAAAACGTCTTAATTTTTAAACTTAAAAATAGATTTCGCGCTACGCGCAATCTTCAATTTAACTTAAAACTGTAAAAAAAAAAAGAAAGAAATGCTTATTCAAGATTCATAATCTCCCCTGCGATCGTAAATAATGGATTAAAAAAGTGTCGGGTGTCAAGTCGGTTCGTCGCGCGGCTCGTTCCTTTTTTTTTTCTTTTTCAATTTTTCTTTTTATTTCGTTTGGGTGCGATTAAAGCCGAGTTAGGAGGATGATTCACGCCTGACTCGTGGCGTTTTGCAAGCAAAATGTGCATACGGACGTTTCTCGGGTGTCACGTGGCCTTCTCTATATATACAATAACACGCGATTTGTATTACCGAACTGTCGCTCCTTGCTTCGGTCAAATATTTTTTTTGTGGATGGCCTCTATTGTTATAATATGCGCCAAGCGTTGGACGCTTGTTATTGGTGGCTGGATCGTAAATGTTTTCGCTGCGCTAGTTCGTTTCTTTTTGCATAGCGATAGGTTCCGATTCGTATGTTTGTAACGGGCGATTGTATAGGTGTCCGAGATATTTCAAGTTAGATTGTCAGTTAAATTGTTGCAAGATTTTTTTCATTTCAATGCTCGAGATGCTGGAATATTTTTAATGTTTCATTTTGTGGTAAATCTTACCGAACATTAATTTCTAATGTATATAGATAAGTATTTTTATGCCGCAGGATGTAGTAATAAAAGGCCAATAGGTAATACAATAAATCTGCATTAATCGCTTAAGGAAATATAAAGTATTATCTTATATTGTTGGTTTAGTCATTGTACATCTTTTATGCTTCGAACGCAAAAGAATCTTACTAACTAAGGTAGGAATCCTATTTTGAAAAAAAAAGCATTCATTACAAAGACAACATAATTGAAATAATCGCAGGTATTTTCACTCTGATTAAAAGTTTCGTATAGTTTCGAAGAATAACATTAAGCATCATGAATATAAATACATGATAAAAATGTTATTAAAGTTACAACGGTAACAAGCGTATCTCCGAATACTCGTTAACGTCATTCACTACTGAAATCGTGCAACGTACATGGATTACAAGTAAAAGCCGCAAGCAGCTGAATTGATAAACATTGTAATCAAACACAGGATTATGTATAGCCATTATCGGCGTTTCCACAAATTTTAAATGTACTCCGAAGGCAGTTCCCCCATCAACAGCATGTCCATAGTTCGCGCGCATCAATTTACGCTATCGCGTCGAATCCATTAACGCGACAAACCATCGTATCGTGCTTATCATCAAATTTCAATTACATCCACGATATACACATCGTACACATGGATTACACTGGATACACACGCGTCGGGTCGTCGCTTCACCGACACATTGCTCGCACTGGCCGCCTTTGTTTTGCCAATCGTGTGCTCGGTCGATCTATTTACACGTGTCGAAGGGCATCTCTGATTTATCTCCTCTTGCTTTTTTTACGTCGCTGTAATCGTTACGACACCGCGCGCAATGCGTGTGCGATCAGCAGTGTCGCTCGACAATAGCCGCGTGCGCCGAGAGGAAACACCTCGTATTCAGATGCCTTTCGCCGCTGCTGCTGCTGCTGCTGCACATGCAGCTTGTATATGCGCTTCAAGGCGAGTGTGCACCTTTCGCATGAATGGGAAAAACGTTGTATACATTTCGTGTCGCCTTGCTATATCTTTATTGTATTTGTATACATATTTTGCGAGCTCGTAAACAACGTCGCGTAAGCTACTGGCACTTATTAATTGCATAAGGATTACAAAATGTTCATTTGGTGTTTCTAAGGTAATATTATACTGCGTGTATTTGATTAATTTATTACAGCCAGGAAATTCTTAACTCATTTTTAAATTTCAAAAGAACAATACCAATATCCCCCAAAGCAATCTTTCCATCCACGTTCACACGATTCACTTCAAAAACCGAGACTATATACGCAATTTTTCTTAAAGCACAATAAAAGCCGGATAAATCACACCAAACAGTAATTCTCACGCGGTCGCTAAAAAAGAAAAAGAAAAAAAAGACAGAAATCTCGACGATTGCCTCTTAATCGGCGTCGAATCGGTTGCATTCGATAACGACTTCCGGTGCTCAAACGAGTCGTCGTCGTCGTCGTCATATAGAGTCGTTCTCTTTTTTCTTTTTATTTCCCTCTTTCCTCGTTGCTCTCGGTCGCGATTTCTGAGAAGCACAAATGATTCATCGCTCGAGCTTCGTATATATCTCGCGTATAGTTGCTGGTGTTGCCGATACGATGACGACACATACGAGCGTAGTATAAGCGACGCGCTCGTACCCGAGAACGCATATACAGCCACCTTTTCGATGCTGATAATAATTGAGAGATGGCGAGGAGAAGTTACGCAAGGAGAAGAATTAACGCGACGCGATCAAGTGATGAGTCGCCTTGTTGCGAGCGGAAACTGTTTTGATGAGATTCCAAGTAGAGTGGATATATTGATTTTGCTTTATTTTTTCTATTCTACGTATCCGAGAGATATTTCTTTGAATATTTTTGGATTGGACGCGATGAAGTTGCTGTAGTCGGTCTTTTGTAATCACACCTTGTTCTTTTTTTATTATTATTATTAAATAAACTGAGCTTTAGTTACTTTGCATTTCGGTATTGCAATTGTAATAGATTTTCTATTTTAGCTATATTCAGGAATGATTTTTATGGCAATTTATTATGAATTTCTTTTAATTATAAAAATATGTGTGCGATTACTAAGGAAATTGGTACGCTATAAAAGTACAATGATTCAAATAGTTACGGAGCTGTTGATAAAGAAGCGAATGTTGATATTTCTCTTACAATAAAAATTCTTGTCTATTCGATGGTATCTGAATTGTTTACTAAAGATATTTTCAGTCACTTGTGCGATGATTCATGGATCTGTAGAAATTCTGCAGATCTTAATTTTGTAATAATAAATCTTATCTCTGACTCTTGAACTAAAAATAAATTATCTGAACAAGTTATTCAATCCACCTTTCGTTTGTATAGAGTTCACATTTTTTGTCAGGGTGACTGCGGGTTTATGCAATTAGCATTATGTAATAAAAAATCGAACAATAAATCTCGAATATTGAATATCACTTGGACTAACGAGCGTGCGAGCAGTTAAATAGTAAAAAAATCTTGATTTACAAAACCATAAAAAGTGTCCTTTTCACGTTAATTGAAAATCAAATATTCTTTGAGTAAGTTAGAAATGTAATAATAAATCATTCATTATAACGTTCTTTTATAGCGATATGTAATTTATCACTTTTATTGTGTAAGACACATCGACAAACAAAAATATTAATTTAAATACAATCAAATGCTGCTTAAATAATATTCCTATAGTAACTTAATTACATTTAGCCTCTGGAGACTAACGCAAGTTATATACACAATACATTAAGCACAAGTAAATTAAGCATAACCAGAACAATGTGCAGTAATGTCGTGTCGCTGAAGAAAAGCGCAGACAAGGAGATCTATCCGTTTCTATTCGTTCCGTCGTGTAATTAGCAGATGGATATGGAAGCGACGCACTGCGTGTTGTCAACGTCACACCCGTGTTCCGTGACGTATTTTAGTAGTGGCAACCAGTGCTGTTACTATATTACTTTACTCCCTGCTGGCTTGTTTATATGGAATTCTGTGTGCCCGAGCGAGGGAACCAGTTTTCGCGAATATCAGATGTTTCTATGAAAAATTCGTCAAATACGGTCATCCATATATTATAACCAGATTTTTTAAATGTGTGTTTCTGCGTTATTCGAAGGTTCTTTGGAGTTTTAAATTTAGAAAAATCCTGCTAAAATATTTTTATTACGTTAGGATCTTCAATTCTATTGCTCCAAATGAATCTTAAGCATTTTATTTTTATTAAGGGGGTCGTCTACCTTCGCGGTTTGAAAAAATCGATTTTTTTTGCATATTTCATACCCTATAAAGGATTTGATCGAAAGCATGCTGGTTCACGAGATGTGGAGTCCCAAATCCGGCCCCGTGCGGACTTTTCACGTTCATCATTTATCTTTAAACGCGTTTTCCGAAAAGTAGTGTTTTTTAAAACGGCTGGCACGATTTTGACGAAACTATCAAAGATATTAGAAATCTGTAAATTGTCACTAATTCAGAGAACATCTCGCTACCAGTAGACACGAGCTTTTTTAAAAAAGAAGAAGATTTTGACAGATTTTCAAATATTCCAAAAAGCTTGTGTCAGCTTTTAATTGGAGTAGTAAACATTAAATAAAAATAAATATTTTTATGTTTCAAGGTTCTGAAACTGAATTCTCTTGCCAGCGGTTTGCCTATGTCGCTCCGGCAGTGGTGCATTCAAGGACGTGTCCAGGGCACCATATTAAAAAAATGATTGTTTCTTTTTTTATATCCAAGTTTGAGAATCTACTTACAAAATAAAAAAAATGTTGTGTCAATATCATGTGTAGTTTTTTTGCAATCCATCGTCAAAAATAAATAGACGACCCCCTTAAGAACTGTATAAAATCTGAAAGCTCATTGAATGAAATATCAGCGTATAATGGTTATCATAATATATTATATGTTTACAGCATAAAACGATGTATAATATGATAACATGTATCGCTAAAATGAATGTAAATACTAAAGTAACGTGGGTGGATAATTTTCTCTTCTCCATATTTTTATCGGATATACCTTATAATCAATTGCAACGTAGTTATTTTTTTATAAAACTACATTTGATTGATATAAATTTCAAGTTATGCAGATTTCTAAACAACAATTATATAGTAATAAGTTGTATTATGACTTAGATATTATGCCAGAAATTAATGCTCTGTAATTAAGATATACTGTTAGTTAACCTCACACTTGACACTCATGAAAGACATTTTGTGATGCTACTCTCAATAAAGACTATCGCTTTAGTTAGCAAATATAAGATACAATATTAAACCTTTTCACATATACGAATAATCGTAATTTTCCAATAGAGAGAAAAATGTTTTTCTTATCTCGCACAAATAATTTTTACGAACGAATAAGCGATAAATTATTTATCTAGTTAGTTTCACCGTACCTCAGAGATTTATCTTAAATACGTAGTGGTTGTAATGTATTTATCCTTTTAACCCGGTTCGTAAACGAAGGTTCGTGACTGCGCAATCGTAATACAGAAATGAAATTCGACTGTAGTGCTGCAGTGTGAAATCCAAGAGATATAAATGCGTTATAACTAGTCATTTTCCAGAACAGTTTTTTTCATACTAATGCTAGTTTTATTTAGGAAATTATCGTGTACTTCATTACTTAATTTTATTAAATCACTCTTTTTTTTTCTTCTTAAGTATATTAATCTATAAAATTATTTATCAAAAATTAAAAACAAGTATGATTGATGATATTTTTCAAATGTCGGTATGCAATATAAAGAGAATACGTGATAACACATAAATATTATCAATAAATATGACGACTGGGAAATTTAACAGATTCTGAGTCATATAAAATCATAAAGATTAGGTACTTTGTTAATTCTTTAAATTTTTAAGCCCACTTGTGTAGATCTTTCACTAAAACGTAGATTAGAAAGTAAAAAGTATAATGATATTCGTAAAGATTAACACGAAATAATGTTACCATTACATAGCGGCATACAGTTAAATTAAATGTAATCTAATAAGTCTTTTATATAATAAGACTTCGTATAAAACTTTTCAATAATTATCGATAATTGATGCTTTGATAAATAATTTATCATTTTCTGTTACGTACCAAATTTTTAATTACAATTTTATATCTTAATTGAAGTAAAAAGTATCCTCATTTTATCGTACTATCATGGATCGAGCCCCTTAAAGTTAACGTAATTCCACTGATATCTTACTGAATTATGACGTTTCACTACTGATAAGAAAAATTTTCAATGACGTGATGGCCAGTCTATTTTATTTTTTGAATAGACGTGACTTACAGGTATTCAATCTTATCAAAGCGAATTAAGGACATGTATTAGGCTCAGAAAGATTCCTATCTTACCGATTTTTGAATTTAATAAAATATATAAAGATAGAGACTAATATTTAAAAATGATCAGCCATCACCTCGGTAATGATCTAAACATTACGTAGTTCCGATTTCATGAAATTTCATCCATATTCATAAATTTTTGTTGTCGAAAATTTCGGACATAAAAATCGTTATAAATTACGAACGAAATTTTCTACGACAAAAATCTCTGGGAATTGTTGATGGAATTTCGCGAAACAGTTTACATCATTACCGAGATGGTGACGGAGAGGTTTTTTTTCCAAAAATTAGTCTCTACCTTTATATATTTCGTTAAATGCAAACATCGGTAAGGTAGGAATCTTTCCGACTATAGCAAATCCCAGACATGTGATTCGTCAGAGTGTACGATTGGATGTTTAAGTTTAAGAAAACAATAGTTATAGGCAACAGTTATTTTGGGAGATTGTGAAAATATTGCTACGTTGTAGGGAGAGTAAGATTTATGTGCAATAAATATTAATACATATTAAAACGTCTGTTGAAATGGCGAAAATAATTTTATTTAATTTTTCTTACACAATAAAATTTAACGCACAAAAACGGTTAAGATGGAAACCATCTTGTTATTCATTCAAAAATTGAAATATGAAATTGGATTGTCTCATTCGCAGAGGTAGCTATTAGGGTATATTACAGTGCTATTTTTTGAATCATTCCAATTTCCTTTTTTAATCACGGATAAGTCCAATTATAGAAAAATTCGATTAAACATCAGCAGGAAAAATTCATAGTTCACCAATGACTATTCCACTTTGCTCATCTGTACCTATAAAGATATTATTTTTTCATTACAACGAAGTATACTTATCAAAGTAACAATTGATCGTATATAATTGAAATCATGCGGATTTAAAAAAATCCAATTAAATGTTCCCCTATCGGTCAAATTTTCCAATAAAAAAAAAAACCGTCCAGCTCCGTTACTCGATCCCGGCCACTTGTAGTAGCGCGAGCTGCTGCTGTTGGGTTCGAGCCGGATCGCGCGCGCGAAGTGTGGGCGTGAGGATAATAATGAAATTCGACGCGCGCGCGCGCGCCCGAGGCTTCATCGCTAATTTCTAGAGCGCAATATCCGCGCGGCGAACATAGTTCGCATATATACAATACACTTTATATACCCCGGGCAACTTGGATGGATATCGGCTGCAGCCGCACGTGCACAGGCCGTCGTATATCTATACACCCGCCTTTGTGTATTGCCCTGGCGCAAGGCTGGACTGTAACTAATTTTGTGGTTTTCCTCGCTTGCTCCTGTACTGCTTTTTTTTCCTTTGCTGCTAGATGTTTGGTTAGATATGGATTTTATTTACTGGGGGAGATATATGTGTGTAGTGGTTTCGATAAGCTGCAGTTTGAGATTTTTTTTTGGGGTTTGATGGATGCGACAGCTGTGTTTGGATCGATTGGTGATTTGTACTCTGATTTGCGAAATTGCAGATAAGTAGAGTATTATTGAGTTTTCTGCTTTTTATTATTGCAATATAGGCACGATGGTGAAACGGTGAAACACGTTCGAGAACAATCGATATATTTGGACATAAATTATTTTCTATCTATGTACTTAATTTTATTTTCATCATACTTTTAGTGCAGTTATATATAGTTTTAGCCATTACAAGGTGCTTTATCGGAGCCAATTTTTTAACATTTTAATTACTTGTTGCAACGAGTAGTAGGTATATACATTACTTACCAACATTAACCAAAAAAAAAATGTGAAAAATCAAATATCTAAGAAACTTTATATTAATTTACTAATATTAATTTTTATTAAAAAAATGTGCAAAATAAATTATTTCAATTTTACCGCAGCTTAATTTTAAATAATCCTGCAGATAAGACTATGACACTCGTCTTTCGGAAACATTATAAATTCCCCCCTCTCAACGAAGAAAAATTGTATATTTTGATGCTACACACGACCCATCCTCGTAACTATCATCCCAATAAACACAAAACTATATAACTCGCAAATATTAAAACCGAAAACTTTATATCTCCATTATGGATCCGTGGAAGACTTTAACTCTCACGCGCGCGCCCACATTGTTCATTGCCAAAAAAGTGTCGCACAAACACAGGAGAGATGCAGCAACCGTTGCAAAACAAACCCGCGTCGTTGGTCCTCCCTGTTTCTGGTCTAAAAAACTTATAAATAAACCCGCGCCGCGCCCCTCTGCAAAGACTCGCGTATATATATATACTCGCACTGCATGCACGCTTATAAATGCGTGCGGGTCGCGTGTAACGCGTTATATTATACCCCCGTTTTCTCCTACAACGATTCGTGCGAAACGTTGAAACGCAGCGCTCGGGACGCACGCAAGTTTATAACCTGCACGCGGTGGCTTGGTACTTTATCAATTTTGCGCCGCTCTGCTGTGACAGCTGATATATCCAAGCATCATAAATATTTTTGGGAGAGCTGCGTTGCTTGTCTTTTTTATGGCTGTTTTGCTTTTGAATCTTGCCGAATTCGTTTGCGAAATTCTTCGCGCGCATATGATACTCCGAGTCGCCTTCATTTTTACTTTTAATTTGCACTCGTACATCGAGCAGAAGAAGTATATCTTTGAATTTGATTTTACGATATGCTGCAATTCTCATCGAACAATGATACTTAACGATGCACAACCGCATATCGATCGCCAGCTAATTTTGAAATTTCCGTCCTCCAAATCAACGTCTTACATTACCGTTGAAAGATTAACCGGCAACTATATACCGATCGATCTCTTGACACTCGATAAACAAACCGCGCGGCAGACCAACCGATCCTCGAAAATCAAACCTCCGTCCGAAATTTTAGTTCATTGTCAGAAACACAAGGCCAACCGCGTACATCTAACTTCACCCAAACTTATTTCCACCATCATTCAGCACCTTTACGATCCCACAACGGTCCCGCAATACTCTCGATACCTTGCTCGCGCAAGCGTGTCTTTTCGCAAGAAGAAATTCACAGAAGACCGTGAACCGTATAAATATACACGCGCGCCTATCTATTTGCAATTCATGATTCATTGTGTTGGTCGGTCGCGGATCGAAGGGATGAGAGAGAGGGACTTTATAATTAGCGGATCGATTAGCCGATCGACCGATTCTGGGTACGCATCATCCCCTATTGCGACACACGCACACACGTCTCTCTCTCTCTCTCTCTCTCTCTCTCTCTCGCGTGAATTTATATGTCGTTCGTAGAATATGCCTCGGAGAGATAGACAGTGTGTGTGTGTACCGGTTGGCAGTGTCGCGAATCGCTTCTCAGAGGCGCTGGCGCTTGTTACCGCGGCCTACATCACTCGCGTGCCAGCATCTTGCTCTTCGTCTCGACTGCGCTATACCTTCAATCACAGTGCTTCTCTGCGTGTGCACATGTGTTGTCGTTGTGCTTTGTAGGTGTGTAGCCTATGTTGATGAGGGACGTTTGTCTCTGTCCATCTGCTACTTTACGGATATATATATATGTTTTCGCGGATGTACGGCTTGTTTTGATGTTGGATCTGTTGGGATTTGATTCGGCCCGAGGGTCGCGAATGTAGTTGTTTTTCTTGGGAAAAAAATGTTTTTTTTTACTTGTAGAGTGCAGTGTGTGTGTGTGTGTGTGTGTTATATCTCATTATTTTAAAACTTTTGGTTTTTATATTATTTGCTTTGATGAAAAATTCATATCACACATAGATCAAGTTGGATATGGTACGCCGCTTAAATTAAGCAAATTATATGTACGTTTTATTTTACATTCTTGTTCTTTTATCTAAAAGATCAAGAACAACAAATTGACGATAAAACCTCTTTATTTTTGTTAATTTCGATCTTCTTTTATATACTCAACAAAAATATAAAACAGTACAATACTTTCAAAAAAGAATCTGTTATAATTCGTTTGGGAACATATAATACAGATAGCATAAGGTATATATACCTACTTCCACATCAGACTCATGTTCTCGACTAATCGCAGGCAATAGCGTGCAGTAACAAGACGAAGACTTTACCAATCTTTCACCCGCGCGAAATGAACGACTGCCAAATACTACGGATCCCCACCCCCCAGTGTTTTCAAAACATTCGCCGCTGCCTAAAATATACGCAGGAAATTTATCAGTTGCAACTTCTCGGAAGCACAAGTGCAGCTACACACCGCAACGCATATAACAAACCAGATTTCGGTCAACGATGCGATCCATCAAGATCGCCGATTCTCATCGACCGCTGCTTACGACCCTATTACAAATGCGTCAAATTTTGACGAATTCAACGAAATCAGCTTTAACGGATCGGCCGTCCGACATCATTTCGAATTTAATCTGGAAGTGTCTGCACGACGTGCGCGTGCAGAGGGAGAAATTTGGCGCGTGCATATAGAGAGACACGCGATCTCTTCTGGTGTACTGACCCCTTTGTCGCGCATTTCGCGGTATCAGTGCCGTTCATCTTGCGCGTGTCTGCTCTCCGTGTGTGTATACAGGACGGTATTTTCTTCTTGGGGTTGGAATATAGTCTGTGCTCGTTGCTAATTCGATTAATTGGATGGTTAAGTATAGAATCGGTGGGTATAATTTGGCAAGTAGAGTGTGAAGCGGAGGTTTGAATTTTGTCGAGACCTTTTGTGCACCGATTCAATGATCGATACGTTCGGATTTATGCTAATTTTCCAGTTTTATACGATTCGTAACCACAAGATTTATTCATTATTTCACGTACGATATATTCAAGATAATTATTTAAATACGTTTCATCTGTGCGATATCGTTTACTTTTCGTGGACGGGTTAATTTTGTTTACTTTTGTATAGGAGATAATTAATGACGTTGCGAATATAGTACAGAACGCTGTTTTATTTATAAACAATAAGCAGCGGCTGTTATTTATTAATAGTTCACTTTACTTTTGAAGGATTATTTCAGCATTGTAACATTGCTGTTCGAGTTCTTTTAAAATATCGCGTCACAATTATTTCTGCAACAGGGGACATTTTTCACCGGATACACACTGTATTCGCGCTAATTAAATACGCTTTACGAGCACGCTATAAATTTGTGTACGGGCTAAACGAAATTGATTGTGAATTATTCAGCCGACCATAATTCCACAACCCCGCGCGATAACTTTTAATTTCCACGGCAAAATAAAGAATACCGAGCGCCGTATAATTGAATAACGCGCAAGTCGACAAAATTGAGGAGCGAAGCGATAAAATTAAAAATAACATCTCCCATATACACTCCTTCTAAGCTGTACTTGCGAAACATCCATCGTGCTTAACGGATCATTACCGCTGCGCGTACGTACAGAAAGGAAAGCGAAACAAAGACGGATAATCTCTGAAAAATATACGACTGTCTCTCTCTCTATCTCTCTTTCAGATTCCATCTCGTATACTCGCACAGAGAGAAGAAAAAAGGAAGGAGTGGTTCGCAGGAGAAGGAGCAAAATAAAAAAGGAGGACGAAGAGGCGCGTACACGCGGCAGAACGCGCGAGTAAGCCGAAGAAAAGAAGTGGCGTATATACGATGTGCAATAGCCAGCCGCGAGAAATCCTTGACTTTTAACCGGGCGAATATCGTAAATTATTCCGAGGTCGCGTAATATACACGGCTCCGGCCGTTTTATGCTTTCCTGTCCCGCTGCCCGAGCAGAGCTACTCTCTGCGCCGGTTGCGCGTACACACGTATACAGTACAGCCACTGTGGCGTTTCTTCCACCCACGCGTCGAAAGGAGGAGGGCAGCAGCGGCAACAAAAAAAAAATGGTCCTCGGAAATGGTGCCGTATATACGGGAGAAAATCCGTCCCTTGTACCCTGGACACACGAAGAAAGAGTTCCCGCGTGTGGGTGTGCGTCGCAACTGTATGCGAAAGGCCAGAATAAGAAAGACTTCTTCGTTCGCATTTGTACGGAGGAAGGAAAGACATAAAAGGATACATGTGTCGCGAGCGCTTCTTCCTTTTCTCTCTCTCTCTGTCTCTCTCGTTCTATACGGCTTTCCGGTTTCCTTGCGGCGTATAGTTGCCTGTCGGCCATTCTTTTTTTTTATTTATATGTACGGAGGGTACGATAGGGGCTCTATGCAGCGGGGATGAAATTTCATTTTTTATGGTGCACGAGCTTTAGGGGTTGTTGGGCTCGTTCTCCTCATCTCGCGCGGGGTAAAATGATCGGCGCTGTTACGGAAATTCCTTCGCTATTGAAGTATTTTGCAAGGTATATATATATTGGATTTAGATGCCCGATGGTAAATTGCAAATTTTGAGGTAAAATGAGGTACATGCTCTTTAATAAAATTGTCAGGGCTATATAGCGAATGAAAAATTAGTCGTGTTGATCATTCGCTGTGCTTCTTACATAGAAGTTAGAAACCAGACGAGCACAGAAACTTTCCCTTCAAGTAAGAGCAAGGTCAAACTTTTTTTTTTGTTAAATTAAATGTCTTTTGGTGTTCTATAATAACGTATGCGACCCGCAAAAGCAATCTAACCTGATATATTCATGAAAAAGAAAAAGAAAGTGTATATTTTCAAGACCTTTCACTATCATCCAAATCTCGTCCCTACTCTCGGTTACATCACATGTTCAAATACACTTATACCAGGCGAAATAATTCATATATAAGTATTAATATACATCACACAGACACGTTTCACCTCGCACTTTTAATCAAATTAAAAGCATCGCGCGCGCGCGCAGAGACCCACACGTACACAGACCGTCCGATTCATAAATTCGCCACATTAATATCAGCGATAAAAATTAATATATACAATCCCCTATATATATATTTGCTCTGTACCCCCGAAACTGCAGATAACACGCTCGACAGAGATGACGTGGTAACATTTTACTTAGCGGCCCCGTAAAATACATTTAACCGTATTACGGGCTATCGCGTCGGCTCTTGAAAAGTGTACATCAATGCGGCGGATATAAAACTGAGAGCGAGGTATAAATCAACGGGAGAAGCGAGAGAGAGAGACAGAGTGTAATCCCCATAATGCAATTCTCGCGCGCAACTAATTCGGCAAAGTGAGCAAATGGCTTAGCGCGGAATTTCATCGACGGTACCCTATATATATATATATATATGTGACGCGACTTCTGTGTGCGACCATGAATACGCATAATCATATATATAAAAGTTTGTAAGGGAGGGAGGATACACGATGGTGCGTTTCTCGGTGTTCGCCAAGCGTTCGTTTATATGGGGTAGCAGGGAGCAGCAGCAGATCCTTTGCGTATACATTAACGAGCGACCCCCTCCGGAGTCCTTAAATCCTTTTGTAATTAAGCTTTTTTTTTCAATTAGTTAATAAGTTTTTGGAGGGGGTGGGCGAGGAATGCGCGCTTTCGCGTGCCTTGGAGCACTACTAAAAATGTTGCTATATTACTTCTTTGTAGATGTTAATAGCGTCTCATGTAGTTAATTTCACGAAGGATAAATGGGTCTTATTTTTATAATTAAATCTATTTATTTGAGCTTCAATTCTTCGGTATGCCTTTCTTTCATTTTATTCTTGTACACTTCAATTGATATCGATTAAAATTATTACCGAAGGCATGGAGATCTTATAATTCATTATTATTTTTATTACAGTGCGTCTATCGTAACTTCAATGTCATATAAAAATAGATAAAAATAAAGTAAATGATAGACAGTTTACGCATATTTAAAAATGTATGGATATGACAAAAATTACTAAACTCGTAAAAAAAGTATTTATTCTGTGACCGATTTGTATCCAATTTGTCACTTTATTAAATAATTTTTTTTTAATAAATAATATTTTTTTCGCTCAGCTATACCGAAATTTTCATCGTAATCCCTTCGACACGTGTACCAGAGCACGCGGCAGAAGGGCTGTTAATTAAAAAAAAAACCTCGCTTTACCTGACCTACTCATTACACCCCAGACGCTGCGTATACCCAACACCCACACGTACACACGCACACATACAAGTCCCTCGCATCCTCGACTCAATTGGGTCTGTCGTGCGTTTCCCTCATATGTATGGCCTGTGGCATATACGGCTGCGAACACCGGCAGCAGCAGCAGCAGCAGCAGCAGGCGAAAATCAATAGACCTTGAGTCCCCCGCTATTGCTCGTATATAGTACCCCCAAATTGCCGGGTACGAAGCTTTGCACTGCTGCTGCTGCTGCAGAGAGAGAGAGAGAGAGTGGCGGTACGGGGGTAGGTACGAGACTCGCCGAAGCGTGCCACCCTCTCTAACGCAGCCGCATAGTCGTCTACACTGCACGCACCAACTTTCCTTTATCTCTCTCTCTCTCTATTTCTCCTGATTTCCGTCCGCCTCCCACCTCTTTTTTTTTCGCGAGTTTTTCCTTGGGTGATGCATCGCGCCAAGGCTCGATGGAAAGAAATCAGACCGACTGTATATATATAAAACTGTCCGTTTCCTCAGTCTAGCGAATCGGATGATGTATGACTTGTGGATAGTCTCGCGAGGTATATGTATAAGGGTTGGACTTGACTCTTTTCTGTTGTTCTTGGTAGAGAGGGTCTAAGGGATTTTTCTTGCTTCTCGCGTTTGTGCGGCCTGGGGAAAAGCTTTGTTTCTTAATTCGATTGAGTGTTCGATCCGGCCGGGGTTTGGCGGATGCGAAATGACGGCCATTTCTCGTGGCATTCGCGGCGATTTTGTACGTCGTTTGCTGCTGAAATGGCGAGTGATTGACTTCGGCTGTATTAGCTGCGAGTTACGATATTCAATTTATTACGAGCTGATTCTTCTTCTTGTTTTTCCTTTTTTTTTTGTATTTAAGGAAATTAGTATGGTTGGAATGCATTTTTAGTACTGTATTCGAAATAATTTAAGATTTGAGATGATGCAGTTTTCATAAGTTTCGAAACGAAAAACTTTCTTAACAAATGCTTGTATATATTGTTATTTCTTGTTCAAGTTTATCTAAACACTCGCGGAAAATTTGTCTACAAAGCACTTTTTTTTATTAAAAATAAATCTTCCAATTTCTCTATACCAAGGCATGGTCAAATATTTCGAAACAAAAAGAAGAATAATATTTTACTCGCGCGCTAAAAACTATAGGTTACAACAAGAGCCGCAAAATAAAAAAAAATAAAAAGTTCCACCGCAAGGAAGAATAAGCGGAATGCAGCTCGCGTTCGTTTGCATAAAACAAAATCATGAGCTCTTCCGCTTCGTCCAAAAGAATATGGCCACCGCCAGCCGCAGCTTATGAAAAAAAGCTTTTCGCATGTTAATCCGCTGTGGCGCTCTTCTCTCTCTCTCTGCACGTCGCTAATAAAGTTAACGCACTCGTAACGCGAGTCACGCCCCGCGTACTTTCCCGTTTGCATATATATATACACACCATGCGGACACGTTTATTCTCTGGGTACGTGTGTGTGTGTGTAGGTGATGTACGCGCGCACGTGCAGGCGATCACGTACATAAAGGACACTGTACAATAGCTTCGTGCGGCTTCGTTCGGAATACCTTCAGTTCCGTTCTGGCGACGTATAGTGTCTCCTCGCTTTAACTGGATGCTTTAGGTATATATTCTGTGTGTATATTATCTAAGATATTTAGTAGGGAAACTTTGCGAAGACGATGAGAATGCACGGAAATTACGTGAGGAGCGGGACTGTGAAATGGAAAAGTGAGGAGATGAACAAGTGAAGAAATGAAAAAGGCAACTGTATAGTGATGGAAATGCAAATAGGCTGTTATAAGTTAATCGTTGTATTTAATACTCTTAGGCTCAATAATTTGATAAAGACATATTAATTTTATCCGAAATAATAATAAATTTAGAACATTTATTATTCTGTATCTCATATATCAGGAAACGTTGTAAAGCGTTTGTAAACCTAATTTGAATTATAGAATTTTCACAATATATTCATGCTAATAATTTAAAATAATATTAAGTAAATAAGGTATATTTTAAGGAAAACTCTAATATTATATCGAAAATTGCACAATAGCAGCTATGTAATCGTACATTTCTTAAAATATGCAATAATAAATTGCAATATATAAGTATACACCATTCACGTAAAATAATTCCAGTAAATAAGTTATTAATAAAACTTATCCACAATTACATCCTGTACACTGAAAGTTTATCAAAAGGGGGGAACAAAGTCGTATTGGGGACAGGAGAAACTCTTTCCGAGAAAATCGTCAATTTAGCAACGCCACCGACGCATGACTATAAGATCTTTTAAACTCGCGTAACATATGCGAGAGTAAGCGGTTCTCTTCTGTTCTCGGTAAAACCGCGAGCTCTTATCTGCAGCAGTCCGCAACGATATTGCGCCGCTTTCGATGTCCTCAGCGATCCCAGAATGAGAAAAGCCACACACGTGCGACCGCCTGACAACCGTCCGCGAATCTGGTGAATTAAAATTGTATTATTCAGAGGCAAACAACAGTTTTTCTGTACGCGAGCTTTGTATATCTTGTAAATGCCTCCTTTATTCGTTAATAGAAAAATTTAAAATTAGAATATACGTAGAAAATTTTATAAATAGCGTTAGAAAAATAAATCAAACAGTAAACGCGTTTACTTTTGTTTTAAAAAATTATTCAGTATTTTATTTACAAAAATGCCCATTTTGAAGCCGTCGGCATGCGATAAATCACAGAACGATATAAAAATCTACGCGCCTATACGTAACAATTAAAAGAAAACGTCCGACGAAAGAATTGAGGAAAAAATGTTGCCTGCAGTAGAAGCGAACGACGCAGCAACAGCAGCAGTAGCAGCAGCAAGGCACGGGGGCACGTATGAGAATTATATGCATCGGAGAATATATTCCGGCTGCGTACGTCTGCGATATTACAGCCGCGAGGGGATTCATCGCGCGGAATGACAATTGCTCTTATCGATCAGAGCCATCGATCTAACGCAACGGCCGCATGCACAGGCTCAGCCGAGGTCTATAAGTCGGCGCCTGCACACTTCTGCACACTTGCCTAAACATCCTATACTTGCGTATAATATACATCTCTGACAATAAATAAATTTTGATTTTTAGATTTTTTTATTTTGTCGTTACTCTTTTTTTTACTAAGAGGTACTTTGCGAGAATAAATTTATAAATCAATTACTATATTTATATTGTATATTTCTTAACAGAAAGAAAAATATTTTTATGACAAAGTACACAGAAAACTCAAAGATAAAAAGTTACATGACAAAACTTTTACCAACGTGGAAATGGTAATAGAGGAAAAAGTGAAATATTTGAAGCAATTGAATAAAGATGGTTTGATTTCGTGCGTCAGGAGAATCAGATCAAGAAAGTAATATTTTATGATAAGTTCGCGCAGAGAATCGTAAGAGCTAGGGTGGTTTTTACCCTCCGTCCATGAACAAATTGCGAATATAATTTATACGGACGTATCAGTCGGATAGAAATCTTTCCAATATATACGCGTGTATTGTTTAAAAGAAAATTTGTAGGATCCGTATATAATTTAAAGACAACGTTGTACAATTATAAACTTTACTAAATTATATTGTTTCAAAATGTTATAATTGATATTTTAGATTTATGGTTTATTCTTATACATTGCAATCAGATTAAACTTTAGACAATTTAATTTTTGCTAGCAAGCTGTCGTATGAAAAAATTTATTTTCGTTGATAGTCTTAATATCCCTAATGCATCGCGTGAAATAATAATTTCGTTCTCGAAAAACCGACATATCCCAAAATGACTCCGCAAGAAAGTATAATGGTCCGCGAAGCTCAGAAGAAAATCCGAATCAAGTGAATACAAATGATGTCGGCTTGGAACTTCGAGTTCGTTGGTGGGTGGGTTAAAGGGGGTTTGGCCAAACACACACACACATACAGGATAAAAGTGATATTTTACGACGATTTTCGTATAACGGAGGGGGGACGGAAAAGTATACGATCTCTTCTGGAGGGTCTCTCTCTCTCCTTACTTCCCTCTCTCGCTTCGTCAACGTCTCAACCCAAAAGAAAAGGGGGTGGCGGCGGTGGGAGATCCTCGCAATCTCTTCCTCCACCCCCCACCTCGGGTTAACTGAAATTTATGAAGCGTGCGCGCTACCATCGGCGTATATACACACATATATATATGTATATGAGAGGCACTGCCACGCTTACTCCGGCATTAAAATTCCTCGCTACACTTCCGCCACGTGGGGGTGGG